>VDFB02386732.1:0-22286 GCA_007258455.2 Sequoia sempervirens
TGTATATTGTCATGTTATTATTATTATGCAGAGATTTACTTGGATAGTTAAGTGATGTAGTAGTATGTTTGTTAGGATAAGTGGAAAGGGCGACATCGTACCATTGGGCATATGAAAGACATATGAACATGAGATACGATTGCTAGAATTTATTTCCTAGTGCTTCGGCTATTATGCACATGTGCTCTAATTTGTGTGTTCAAGTGAATAGGTATTAGGCTATGTCTCCACCTGAATTAGCATGTCTGAGCGTGCTTTTAATCCCAATGGTGGTTGAGGAGATAACATCTAGGCTCAAGTTATAACCTAACCCTGGCTATGGTCCCCAATTAGGGATAATTGATTCAGTGTGTGACCACCCTTTTCAGGCTGTCATGGGACAATATGTAACCTCCTTTACCCTATGTTTGGAGTGTTGCAATTATGTGAATGTTTCTTATGGGATATGTGGTTGTTTGATTTTGTTGTCTAGTCTTGGTTTTAGATCCCAACCTGTTGGTGTTAAACCCTGTGGTTAGTTGGGTTGTTATGATTGTGATTAATGTTATTTATGTTTTGATGTGAATGTTTCTTTCATGTGAAGTCATTTCGTGGTTTATGTCTTACTCTGGTTTGTAGATTATTCAGGTGAAGATAAATATTGGATCAATATGTTAGTTATTATTTAATTGTTATTAATATTATTATGATTATATGTATATTACGTTTTATGAAAATAAAGTTATAAATATTAACATATTCTAATGTTATTTATTAAATATTAATGTTTATTAGTAAATATTTAAATATTAATATGTAAGTATATGTTATATTTATGTTTTGATTTACTATTTGGTAGAGTGATTATTTTTATGGAGGTTTTCTTTATCTCTTGTAATATTTTGAATTTGTTTAATGAGAAACCCTAAACAAATGAGTTAATTATGCGAGTTAATTTAATTACTTAATTTATTTTAATTATTTTATTAATGGGATGAGGATAGGCACTTTAATTTAATATTTTAGTAATTTATTTTATGAGAAGATTTTTATTTCCTTATTTTATTTTGGTAAAAAGAGTCTTTTTAGGAAAAAGAAAGAAAGTTGCTTTCATTTTTGTTTTTCTTTCATTTTTGGAATTTAATTAATTCTATTCATGAGAAAGAAAAAGTATTTTCTACTTTCTTTTGGGATTGAAATTTTAGAGATTTTGAAAAAAAAAAAAAGAGCCTAAGAGTTTTGGAGTACTTTTGAAAGTTTTAGAAAAAAATTTGGAGTGGTTTTGAATTGAAATTTGGAGGAGAGTGATTTAGAATTCAATTTAAATTTGAGGGGAATAGATTTTGCTAGGGAATTGTGATTTTTTAGAAAATTCTGGATTGGAGAGTAAGGAGTTCAAAGTTTTTGGAGCTCGGCATCTAAATCTCATCCATGTCAAGCATTGGATCCAGGTTGGATTTTGAAATATTTTGTCTAAATTTTATTTTTGAATGTAAGAACAATTTGATTGACTTCTCTTTTTAATTTTTTAAAATAAATAATATATTGTTTTTATTCTATGTGTGACTGAAACATTTATTTATTCTAGAATAAAAATTAATACATGTTTATTGTCTTAGTTTTTTTTACCAATAAAATGGTCTAATTGCGTCGCCCATAATTATGTTTTCACGAATTGGGTTGGTGCAAATTTTAAAGGGTTTTTGCGCTTTATTGTCTTTTAAATTATGTTCAAAAATCTTAAAAATCCAGATCATTTTTTTAAAGATATATTTGAAACATGAGACTGCTGTCAAAATGCTCCTCCATGACTGCAAAAAAAAAAAACTCTTTTGTTTCTCCCTGTAATTGTAACCAGTCAATGAAAAACTGGGATTTTAGATTTATTAGAATTTTAAGTTGGTTAAATTAATTAAAATTTTAATATTTTATATTTTGGAAAAAATTTGGTTGTTGGGTTTCTTATTTTATCATTTGGTTGTAATCAGGTATATTGAAATGAGGTTTTTTGTGGGAGTCATTAGTTGTTTTGTATTTTGTAAATTTTTGAGTCACTTTTGCTTAATTCTGCTCGCGATGCTGAGTTGTTGAGGGACAAATTTGAAATGGGTCTTTGATAGATTTAGATTTTGAGTTGATTTGAGTGTTTTATGGTTATTTTATGAATAACAGATTTATTGTTGTTAAGAGAAAAATTAGTTCAGTTTTAAAATTGTATAGGAGAAAATAGTTCTATCATTTTATTTGTATTGTGTTGTATCATTTATGCTTGAATGTGTTATTGTATTTATGTTGATAATCCCTTCCCATTTGTGAAAATTTATGTTGAGGTTTTTGTATCGTGTAAGGTTCACTTATACCAAAGTTATGTATTGTCGGTCTTAATTATGAACTTCTAAATTAAAGATTGACTATTATATTATAAGATTTTGCAAATTATGTTATGTACTTCATTGTATTTGTTGTGGTATAATAATCAGCTTTTAAGTTCTTATCTAGTTGTGTTATATGATTGGGTCTCTAGAAGTATCTGAAAGTCTTGGTGAATGTCTTTATAATTTTTAGTTGATTCTTGTTTTAGGCAGTCTCCTTTGGATGTTTTGGGTCAGCCACTTGTTGTATATGTTGCTTGCATATGTGTGGGGCCTAGTGTTGTCTCCTAGCATGAAGAGAGTGGGCCTCAGGGTTCCACGTGGTAGGGTGGTATTTCCGAACCATCTATTGGGGTTTAGGTGGTACAAATCATGCGCAACATGGAGAATTTTTCCTTTCACTTTATTCTATGGTTAAATGTATGTGCAGGTGATATTTCCATGGAAATTGCATTCAATATGTATTATATATATTCCTCTTAGATGAATATATCTTGTACGTTGTAGCATTCTTGTAATAAAAATGTAAATAGATTGAAGTAGTCTTGGAGACCTATTTATTGTTGTTTATTATGTAATGGAATTGTTAGCATAAGAATGTTGTATTTATGATACATATAAACTTAATTTAGTAGTAGATGTGATATGTCTCTTTGTACCTCTTTCATGGTGTTGATTAGAAATAGGTTTATATGAACATAGTGTTAAACACAGTTTAAATATAATTAAGCTATGTTACCATATGTAATTGGTTGTATGAAATATAATTTACATTCAAAATATTAATTGTATGTGTCTTAGTATATCAAATGTATTTATATAGGCTTAGTTAGTGTAGGTGTATCATAGTAGCGATGTTAGGGGACCATGGTGGATAGGTGTGTAATTGGGTTATGATTAATGTCACTTTTAGGTCATAATGTGATTATGATATAATGTTAATGTAATGATGTCATCCATATTAATTTTTTGTGTTGCATTAGTTAGTGTTACTTTAGTTTCTTTTATAAAAAAAAATATTGGCATGTTGTTGAAGGTCTTTTATGTTAATCCATCAGGTCCCTTAGCGGGGCGTTACAATATTTCTATGTAATTTCTAAAAAAAAATCTTTAGACATTAATATAATTAGCTCATTCTAATATATTAATATATCTAGATATAGAAAGAAAGATAGATATTGTAGTAATCGATTATCTTGTGCTTTATGAAAGGTGGGATTTAGCATCCATGGAAGGACTTCCAAAATTCATGAAAATAATATTCAAGGTCTTTGTTGAGGGTGTGAGGGACATGGTTCGAGAAGCTAAAACAACTCAAGGTAGAGACACACTTGACTATGCCTGTAAAGTTGTAAGATTTTATAAATATTTATTTTTTAATCTAGATAATTAATATTTTATTACTATAGATTGTGCAACACCCCGTCGTGCGAACCCCAAAGGACAATTAAACAATAATTACTATACAATTTTCTTTTCTTTTTTTTCTTTAGTTAATATAACATACATGTGATACACATTAAGTCATGACATGAATTTCATTTAAGTAGATTCATTAGCACATACATCCCTTGGGGTAACACGAGGATTCATTACATGACTAAAATCCATACAACAACAATAAAGACTAAAATCCAAAAATATAATCCATAGCAAAATAAACATTAACAAATATAACACATACATGATAAACCATCGATAAGAATCCATGATTAACTCAACACCTTGAATAACAACTGCCATTGCCAATAACCACACCAAGTTTAACATTACATTTCAGTACAATGTTATAGGGGTACAATGATACAACAGTGTTTCCAAACATAAATGGAAACCATACACAAGATACCATGATACAAAATGAATAGAGAAATGCAAAGTATCATAACTAGCTCCAAGACAAATACAACTCTAGAGTCGCCACAACAGCACCAATCCGCACCTCTCGATCCTCAACTGGGGACCCAATGGGGTGCTTAGCACGTTCCACCCGACCATGTGAGTCCGAAGACCCACCCCCCGTGCTAGGAGTTGACAAGAAAGAGACCTCAACCAAGAACATCCAAACACGGAACCACAAGACTCAACATCATACAAGAGTAACATGAAACCCAATGATAGTCACAACATCAATTAAACTGTGACTAGAAAACATGACATCCAATCATTTCTCAATTTAGTGATAAACCACTTCAAAAAACATAGTAACAGTAAAACAAATATCATAACATCAATAAATTGTTATAACAACAATAACCCACTTTCGAATCACAACAACAATGATACATTTTCAAGCATAAAATCACTCTCGAATGTCACAACAATAAGCCACAAAACTTAACATCAATAAATATCAAGTCATAAAATCAAAAGACCACTTCTAGAGGATATCAATAAAACAACTCAAAAGGGACTGCTAGAGGAGAGTGTCATCGCATGGCTTAACATGGATTCTCCAGACTACCTATTGCAAGGTGCTGCCTCCATCTACTGACGGATTATCTAGACAACCAAGCGCTAGGAGCTACCTCCATCTATGGTTATCCAGGCTACCTATCTCAAGGAACCGCCCCATAGGGTTGCTCATGCAGAACCGTTAACCTTTCATGAAGACAAGGCAACGATCTTGCCAACCACGGCCTTCTCAATCCCCTTTAGCATGTGATAGCACTAAAAGGCGGATGAGGCATCAATTATCTTTTTAATGTGATTCTGCCCACCCCCTAATTAATTACTTAGGTTTTCACTTATTAATCACACTCTAACGAGGGCTATCCTGGTGCCCCTTTGTGCATCGACCACCCACTTAGAGCCACTCTCTCTCTAGACACTCAAAACATAAAAACTAAAGTCCAAGGGTTGTACAACATAACAAGAACATTAGATCACAATAGAGAAACATGCGAGGCATTACCCATCTCACTATAAATATATAATCAAAATCTCAACGATTCTCGTACAACCCTTTCAAAATCATGAAACCAATACACTTGCCACATCAAGGGCACATTAAAAATAGAACATTTACAGACAATCATATCAAGCCTCTGGAAGCCAAAAGAATGAAAACCCACAAACGAGGGTAAAAGAAGCAATACCACTCCAACACGAAAACTTAACATTAGAAAATCTCCTTGGACAAAATGACTCAAATGGAAGAAAAATTAATAGGGAACCATCAGAAACAATCTTTCAACAACAAAGGTAAAAGCATGCAACCAGGCATCTAAGGGAGACCCCAATTTCCTCCTCACAAGATACCCATACATATGGTAAACAAAAGACCTTGAAAAAATCAACAAACATGACAACAATATAATTTAATGTTTCACCAAAGTAATAAAAGTGGGAAGACTGCATTCAATAAGAAGCATAAATTTATCACAACCAAGCATTGCATTAGTATCCAAAATACTCCACCACAAAATCAATTAATAAGACCCCCACAACTCAAAACAAACCAAGAATTCACCATGTAAGGTTAAACGAATATCAACACAATTTAACTTAAAGAAGATCCCCAACTCACGTCAACTCAAGAAAAGTCATAACAAAAGGGTATGTCAAATCATTCATAAAAAGGACACGAACCCAATGGAATGAACTCACTTCTGATGCCAAACAATTTCAAAGAGGCACCACAAATAGAATACACCAAATTACCCTTAAATTTCATTCAATTACAATTTATCCATTCATTTAATAAGAATTAATTTAAAATAAATAAGGAACTATATAATCACATATCGTAATTATCTCAAGGCATATTTTATCACACTCAGAATACTAACCCAAACTAATCAAAAGCAATAAACTTCAAAGAACAATAGAACTATCGTCTACGATTTAACTCTACACTTGATAAGGAATCGTTTTAACTCATTAAAGGCTATATTCACAACCTTACTAACATCTCACTATGCTCAACATAAAGTTGCATTAAATAAAAGAAGTTATAAAAGCATTCCAACCAATTTATTTTATTCCAATTCAGGATTTATAAGCATTCCTATAACTATATACATTTATATAAATATAATGAGCCAATTTATACTCTAATTGTATTTAAAAGGATAACTAACCTCATGAACACTACATTACAATGCCAATTATCTTCCTAACTAAAACTATATGACCATCTAATTACACTATGAAGTAAGAACTTATTCAATTATAAAAAGGCATAACTCTTTTCCCTAATGTTCTAATGTTTACCAATTCACATTATTAATATAATCATTTAGTTTTAAAATCAAAGAAATTGTTCTTTTCTAACGTTTGAAATATGCAAGTAACTATCCTCTATTCGATTTTAAGCTAGGAGGTGAACCATTCTTAGATTTCCTCTATACATACCCTTTTAAAATAATAAAGCTGAAATCCTTCCACTACCTGAAATCTTTTCTTTAAAAAGTGCAATAAACTAAAAATAAAGTATATATCTTTAACCCAAATCATAAATTGTTTAGCAAACATGGATACTACTAAACATTGAATTTTTATTTCAATCAAAGTAAATTAAATTAATACCAATGGCACTTCCAAGTACTAATCCTGATTGACAATGGACTCCAAGAGTGATACCAAGGAGAATAAAGATGGTAATACTCTAAAGAAATATAGAATACACTACAAGAGTTGTGATAGCTAATGAGCACCCAAGAGGGCTTGCCAACCCATCTAATCAATGTAATAATCCTGCGTGCAAACCCCAGAGAACACACACAATGCAAATATATTTTTTTTTAAACAATTAAATTAAACATGCAATAACATTAAACCATAATCACATAGCACATTACATCACATTAACACACTTAGTTCTCTGGGGCATGCGAGGTTACATCGCAACAACTAACTGGAAATAAAAACAAAGATTACAACAATATCATTTATAATGATAAACAAGGATAAGGATACATCCAATAACCATGATGCGAGAATATTAAACATCGCATAATTACATCCATGATACATCTCTGAATAGAGTTATAAAAGAACCTAACTATTACATCATTGGTATAATGTTACATTACAATTTTCTTTGATACATGAATTACATTGAATTTCCCAACATGGGGATTGATACAAGTATAAAGAAATATGAAGTACAAATGATCACTGGTACAACTCCACTGCGGAATGCTGAGAAGACAAGACGCTGATGGGGAACCCAACGGGTGCGGAGCACGTTCCACCCAACCATGTGAATTACAAGTAACTCACCCCCCATGCTCAGAGGTGACGAGGAAATGAACCCAACCATGAATGTCAAACTGACTCAACCACAACATGATACCAAACAAGTACGACTCAAGCATGCAGTGCACAATCATTGACGTTCTCAAATCACATAACAAGTTAAAACCATGAAACTCATCACAATAACATGAAGCACTGTCAATTAACAATCATGAAACAAACTCACAAGACTTCAAAGAACATCATAAAGAGATAACATCCACAAGAATTGAACCAACACCCAAATTATATTTCCAAATCAATCAGAACCAATGAAAGGAACACGATTCCATAATAACTCTAAATCCACCATTCAATACACCATTCCATAGGCAACAATAAACAAGTCAAACGGGTGTCAAACGGGGAGGGTCATCGCATAGCTCACATGGGATCCCCTGGCTCTTCCTCCAACTGAGGCGCCGGCACCCACCTATGGATTCCCTAGCCCTAAAATCAGAGCAACATAAAAATAACAATATCCAGAGGCAACAAGAAACAAGAACAACAAGGATGTCTAGTGGAGAGTGTCATCGCATGGTCTTACATGAATTCGCCAGACTACCTATCACAAGGTGCCGCCTCCATCTATACATGGATTATCCAGACAACCTAGCTCAAGGAGCCGCCTTCATCTATGGTTATCCAGACATCCTATTTCAAGGTGCCGCCCCATAGGGTTACTCATGCGGAGCCACTTACCTTTCATAGAGACAAGGTAGTGACCTTACCAACCAGGTCTTCCCACCCATCCTTAGCCTTTGAGAGCGCTAACGGCAGGGGTGAGGTGCATGTTTTTATCTTGTTATGTGTTAACTAACCCAACCCACTAAATACATTAATTAAGTTATCACTTGTTTAACTACTCTTACGTGGGTTCCCCTGGCACTTCCTCTTACCCGAGGCGCCGGCGCCCACGAAGAGCCACTCTCCCTATGACCCCTAACATATCTCAAGCAGGCAAGGGTTGTACTATCACGAATAAATCATATAACTCAAAACATAACAAGCGAGGCAAATCCATCTCGCAATAAACACATAATCAAAGTCTCACCAAGTTTCGTACAACCCTTTCAAATTAATGATACTAATATCTTGCCATGTCAAGAGCACATAAAATGACAAACATTCACCAACAATAAAACAAGCCTCTGGAAGACTCTATAAAGGCTTACACTAGGGTTTCCTCAACAAAGAACTAACAATAGTAACAAGATATCAAGAATGATTCAACAAACATAAGGTAGTGAGTGGCAATATCCCAAAGAAATCTTCACAATTAAATTTGATACACTCTCGAGTGGTATCCAAGGGAGACCTCTATTTCTCCTCCTAGGTTACCCAACAATACATTACACAACGATCTTACAATTTGACTCAAAACAAACTTAAACAAGATCAATGATTAACACAACAGAACAATCAACCAATGCACAAACTTAATACGGAAATTAGTCCACTCAATAAAGAAATCAATCCAACAATACAATAGAGGCACTACTTTCACGTTTCACATAACTCTTCAACTTGACCGCAAGATCTACTCCACACTTCTACATGTTTTATTGATATCCAAAAATACCATTGCACATATAGGTTCATACTCTTAAAAAAAAACACAAACTTATAAATGTATTTCTTATAAAAAGGGCCTAAATAATCTTTCATCAAAATATATATAATTTTCCGATTTTCTCTCAATTGCTTGTTTACAAAATATTATGTATATATATACATAGCTAGATTATCCTTAATATAGTAAATATTAAAAATATTAACTTAATTAATTCACCTAATTAACTAATTCTTTTAAAAGTAATTACTTACATAATTAAGATAATAAATGAAGGAAAAATATTTATTTATTTTAAGTCATTCACATAATTGCTAAAAAATTTCAAAAAAAGAATATATATATATATAATAAATTAAGGTTTATTTTCTTTTAAAAATATCTATTCTATCAAAATAACCAATTAAACAAATATATTTAAATATATATATAATACATAAAATTAAACATATATATAAATACTTATCAATTAATACATTAAAATAATTTACTATATTCAAACAATGCTAATAATAAAACTAGTGTATTGCGACTTGTATAACTTTTGTTTTCGGATCTGGGTCTTTCTACAATTTTTACTGAAGGTGCGCCATTAAGTATTTTAACACATAAAAAATTCAGTCATACCCAGTTCGTAAATTGTGAGTTATGATGAATTTAGTGACCCTATGTCTCTGCTGTTTTCTACAGGAAAATATTTCTTATTTTATCATAGGATTTTATTTTTCCTAATTTATCAGAGGATTTCCTTTGTTTTTCAATCCTACAGAGGTCTTCTAAATTATAAGTGAGATTTTCTAAGTTATCTATTGATTTCTTTTCGAATTTTCTACTATTTTAATTTCAATTCTAAAAATAAATACCAAGATTGTTCTTTTCTACAGAAATAGCAAAGAGATCGTGTATATCAAAGTAGCATTCGAAGAGTTTAATTTCCGTTGTTTGCAAAACAAGACTTTCAAATCTCAACATTCTTTGATACCAAGTGAAAGAGTATTTTTCAGTAGTTTTCACTATTCCTTAAATTTCTCTGTTCTAAGGTTTTATTTCTCTTTCACCAAACAATCTAATTTATTTTTCCTGTTTTCTTAAATCAGAAGACCAGAGCGAAGAAGTAGTTTAAAACCTGGAGTCCTGCGCTTATTCGAGAACCTGGTGACGATTGTTTCCGCCGGACTTCACGAAGAGCTCCTCCTTCTTGCTTCGAATCTCCTCTAAGTCACCGTGCTCAAATCTCTGACCCAATCCTCTTTCAGAAGACTTCAAAGTAACTAGTAATAGATTTCCAACCCCTTTCTATAACTCTCTTCAATTTAGCAAAAAATGTCAAAAACCCATGTTCTCTTCCAAATCAAAATACAGAATAACTTGTGCAACTTCTCAATCCCTAATCTCCTGTGTGTGAAAAAACTTCCAAAATTCTTAATTAATTAAAAGATAATATCCCTCTTTTTTCAAAAACTCTAAAAATCAAGAATAAAAGAAAACTCATTCTTTAAAAGCCAGCTTTTTAATTAGATCTGTATTCTCATTGGCTCACACAATCTTTTTATTCTTTTATTTGTTTTATTGCTTTTATTTCTGTTTTTGCAACATTACTTGCACATCACATTACTTATTTAATTTAAATAATTTATTCTAATAATTATCTTCAATCAGATAATTAATTAAAATAAATAACACACATTTAATATTTAATTATCATTTAATTGAAACACATGACTTTATAAAAATCAAATAAAACATTTAAATATTTTCATACAAATAAATCAACATTAAAATACACAATTATTATTCCCATTTAATTAACTAATTCACAACTTATAAAATATCAACATCAATTAAATAATCATAACTTATAAAATACCACATTAATCAAAATATGACAACACACAAAACACAAGCCACAAATGACGACAAATTCACAAAATAAACAATACCAGACAAACGAGACGATCTGACATCATGGGATGGGAGGACTTCATCGTCACCTCTGTTTCAACATTAAACCGTTGGGTTATTGGTGCTCGCCCTGTCCTGCCGAAGCAGGTGGAATCGAGACTTGTACCTGCAATCCTGCATACAAACGAAGTTGTGTACATGTGCATACATATATATAAAATCAAAGCATTAAATCAAGTACTGCATTGTGAGAAGGAATCGCAACATAGCAGGGCACTCGCGAACGAATGATGCTATATTGTCCTTCATCACACCTATTCTAACAATTATAACCTAATCAATGAATTACATTTCTAACTAACAATCATCTCATAACATATCTAATTAAATCACTGCATTATATCATAATTCTGAAAATCAACTAACATTACCAACCACAATGTCATATAAAATAATCATGTCTACTAATGGAATACAACATCATCCAATGTCTAATTATCCAACTCAAACAATATCATCATCGTCACAAGTAGCAAACAACCGCATTGAAAAATACTAAATCCTACCAGTAAGAGGAGGGGTATTACATCCTCCCCCTCATAAAATCGGCTTACTCCTGGAAGCCGGTAAACAAAAGGAAATAAGATTCCCTAATACGGGAGGCATCCTCCCTCACCAAGATGGTGAACTAATCATCAATAGAAACTAGAATCAAGCTCACACATAAGAGTAAGAAATAATAATACAAGTATTAGTAACATGGGGGTATTACACAATGAGTTTGACGGAAATACGAAGAGATATAATAGTGCAGAACAATGCTAACTGGCTTTACATAATGCTCATAGGAACTAGTTGCTCATTTATAAAAAGAAAAGAAAAAAGATATTCCTTTCACACGCATGGAGTATGAAGTGAGACAAGGTAAGCATAACGACAAGCTTATTCCAAGAAATGATAGGAAACATAAAAGCTCAAAATCAAGAGACTGATAAACGATGATTTGAGTTTTGAGATTCAAACCATGCCAATTAAAGAAGATAATTGACAGTAATTGTGGAATCAGTTACTAAACATGTCTCTCCTGGATCTAGATCACTAATATGAATTAGAGAATAATTTTGTACAATGCCTCAACTCTAAATGTTGTAACAGTGACAGATATCCAAGTATATTAGAAAGTGAGTATTGGAATTTGGAAGTATCGCCATCTACTTGCATTATTATCAAATCCCAAATGTTCTCCTGAAGACTGAAGAGAAGGAGACAGGTGAGATGCAAATACGTGACTTAGGAGTAGAGGAAATCATGTACAACTTTTCTTTGTGAACTTAATGCATTTATGTTTGGCAGTGAGTTTCCAGAGACACGTTCAAGTTGAAATTTGGAAATTAAACTTCGCTACAATCAATGAAAAGCTCTTGATAGTATCTTATATTTCAAGTATGATAACAGTGAGGAACGTTTTAACTAATAAGTGACTACAGGCACCATGATAACTAGAGGTTGTAAGCACCGATATTTACCTATGATTTGTCAAATATTAACAATAGAAAAGCTTTGGTAAGCATACATGTAAAAAGTGAAAGACACAAACTATTCCCAAAGGGATTACATCTCATGGAATACAATGCTTGCAGAAGTTATACAAAGTAAATCTGTTGAAGAGTTAGAGACTTTTGATTTGTTGAAAAATGGCTTAAGAGTATTTCCTTGCAAACCGATCCGAGATTGGATGTTCAAATGGAGCGTCCAAGGAATTTTAGGATAGGCCGATTGTATTACAAATGTATTTGATCTGAAAAGAATAGTTGATTTTATCAAGAAAGATAGCATAATGTTGATTAAATTAAAAGAAGCAAAGTTGAAAAGCACTCCAATATGATCGATTCAGAATTTGATGTCAAGGTTAATAAAATAGCAATGATCAAGATAAAGGTCGCAACAAAAAGAAAAGTAGGCCGATGCAAGAATAGGGTAGAATATTGATTAAAACATTCTATTTATACTCCAAAACAACCATCAGGTAGGCCGACGGGATATAGTGAAGTGAATAAATACTTGCACAGACCGCTTGCAACAAAAGAAATAATTATATGTTATCACCTGATAGAATATATATATTGAACAAGGAAGAGAATACCTGAGCTTCATTAGTTTGCTCCTTTAAGTTTTGGCTCTTGTCCTTTTCGTTACTCTCTTTGCTTCCTCTCCCTATGCTTCTGGTTACCGATCTCCCCTATATAAGCTATTTGTCTCATTCATAGGCATCGATAGGATGACATTGAAAAAAAACTGTCAGACACCCCAATTTCTAACTTTTTGCACCATTGGTGTTTCCAGAGTTCCACTCGGCTTGCACAAAAACTAGCGCCCCTTTCATTTTCCCCCCAAAAGCCAAATATAGTTATTATTTATTTTCCATATTCTACAGTTCTCTTTGACTTCCAATTGCTTGATAGGTGAAGTTTCTTTCCCGCTTTTCCACTCCCATCGGGGAACCGTTCGACTTCTATCACTTATTATAATTTCTTTGATGGTGTCTTTTACACTCCCTTCAGCATACCGTTGCACTTCCATCAGTTACGATTGTATGCTAGCCACTACCTCTATTCATTATTTTATAATTGACTCTTTAATCTATGAACCAAATAGATCAACTATTAAATATTTAATAATGTAATCTTTCTTTTAGTTATAATAAAATATATTTATTTTAATAATATTTTCACCTTAATTTATTTTAACTAAATAAATTATTAGTAATACTTATTTAATCAAAGAAAAAAAAAATTAAAATCAAATGATACCCTATCTCCCAAAGATATTTCAATTAATGTTTATTATTGAATCTAATTCTTTATTTAATTCCAAATAAAACAAGTAACCCTATAATTAAATTAACTTTATTAATCAAATCCAAGCATATTATTAGTGTTATCTCGAATCCTTAAAATTAAATTAAATAATAAAATCACCACATCAACATGACATTACCTAACAACTTACTTGACATCAACGACGATCGAAACGGAGGGTACTACAGATTGTATAGATAGGAAATTTAATTCAACCAGGATATTAATTTCATCATTTTTTAATATTAATAAGAACTTCATAACTATTTATATATCATAATTTACAATTCATTAAAAGTATGGACCATCTTCAAAAAGTGAAATAATTAATTTTTTTTTTTTAATTTAAAAAATAACATAATGTATATATAAAACATACTTTTCTCAATTCCATGGATCTATTGACCTAATTTGTCCTTGTATGTAAAGAAAATTCTTTTATTTTCCTTTCTTGTACTTGTTAGTTATAATTGATAACAAAATTTATATTAATCTTCAAATTTTCATATTTATTTATTTATATTAGGGTACTAAAACCTCATTGTACATTATGCTATTTATTGAGTAGGAGGGGATGTTTTCATATTATCGCGACTATACTTACCCTTTGTTTTTATTATTTACCCTTCTAAATATTTTTATTTATTTCCTATAGACCTACCCTTATATTTACATGTAGAAAATCAGTGGTCTTATATTTGAATCATATATTAATAATAAATGTGTATACAATAAAAGGTTTAAAATGAAATAAATTGATCTATATGCATGGCCTATCAAGATATAATTAATTAAAAAATACAAGAAACCAACCAAAGTAAGGATACACCATCTATCATGTCACTAAGCACATGCATGTGCACTAGGAGTGGGGAGAGGAGTGTCTTCCTATTAGTAAAGGATCTAATGGGGAAAATATTAAAAAGGATTATTAGAGACCTCCTAACCATCTTGATGGGAGTAAAGCTCCGGGTCTGGATGGTTTCCCTTTATTTTTCCTTCAATGGCTCTAGGAGATTGTTGGAGATGATGTGGTGAATGCTGTTAAAGAATTTTGTGGATCCAAAAGTCTCCTAAAAGAACTAAATGCCACCTTCTTGGTTCTTACCCCAAAGAAATCTGGAGCTATTAACTTTCAGGCTTTCAGACCCATAAGCCTTTGTAACTCGATCTATAAAATCATTTCTAAGGTTTTAACTTCAATATATTTAACTTTTTTCCTTATTTGATTTCTCTTCAATAGAATGGCTTCGTTCCTGGTAGAAAAATCCTAGACTCTATTGTTATTGTGCATGGGAATATCCATTCCTTAGTGGAATCAAAGACTGAAGGTTTTTTGTTAAAGCCTGATATTTCAAAAGCCTGTGACAGAGTTGACTGGATTTTCTTATTTAAAATATTAAAAGCTTTTGGATTTTGTAATAGGGTTCTTCAAATGGTGGAACAACTTGTGTCTACTGCTTCCATATTAGTTATGGTAAATGGATCCCCTACTTCTTTTTTCCAAAGTACCAGAGGTCTAAGACAGGGTGATCTTATTTCTCCTATTTTATTCACTATTATGGTTCAAAGTTTTGTCAGAAATCTAAAAAAGTTGGTTGACTATAGATCCCTTCTTGGTCTCAACCCTTCGTCCGGTAACCTAGTTTTTTCTCATCAACACTTCGTTGATGATACTATGCTAATGGGTAAAGCATCAGTCTCAGAAGGTGAAAATTTAAAACATTTGCTGGATAAATATGTGAGAGATTCAGGACAGTTGATCAACAATCAAAAAAGTTTGATGTTCTTCTTCAACATGTCGGTTCATAAATAGACCAAAATTTCCAGAATTCTTGGTTGCAGGGTGGAATCCTTACCTACCACCTATCTTGGTTTACCTTTAAGCCTTAAACCTTCTGAATCCTTTTGGATTTCATTGGTTGAGAGATTTAGCAAGAAGCTTGCTGGTTGGAAAGGAGCTCTGTCAAGTCAAGCGGGAAAACTTCAACTCCTCAAAGCCTCGCTTCAGAATTTTCCTATCTATGCTCTGAGCCTCTTCAAGATTCTTGCTAAATTTACTGATGCTATAGAAAAGATTCAAAAAAGATTTCTATGGTCAGGGGTCAAAGAAAAGAAAATACTACCTTTAATTGGATGGGATCTAGTTTGTAGACCAAAAAATTTTGGAGGATTAGGTCTTAGAAGAATCAAAACGGTTAACAAAATCCTTATAGCAAAACAAATTTGGAGAATTTTCTCATCTTTAGGGGAATGGACAAATGTCCTAGCTAGCAAATATTTAGAAAACAATCGTTCCTTTATTATTCTGAAGGATTCCCACCTTCTTCCAAGAGGTTCTACTTGCTAGAATAATCTAATCAATGGAAAAAATATAGTGGACTCTAGAACTGGTTGGCAAGTTAGAAGCGGAAACCATACTAGATTCTAGGAGGATAGATGGCTTTTTAAGGAGCCCCTTATAAAAATCAATTCCTTTAGTGAATGGGCTGAGAATTGCAAGGCCTATTTTGGTTCTTATGTGAAAGATTATAGAGTGAATGGAAAATGAATGGATCTGTGTCTTGTCGGTCAGGCTCTTGCTCCTATTAAGTCTTCTTTGCTGGCTGTTAGACTTTGCTCTGATCAGTTGGATGATAATCTTGTCTAGATTGATGAACCCTCAAGTAATTATTCTATTTTGTCAACCTTTGTCAAGATTACTTCATCCCAGGATTCTCCTCCTTTCTGGTTGAAGGCTTGGATCAAACATTTGCTCCCTAAAATCAACATTTTTTTTTGGATTCTTCTCCAAAACATGGTTCTCATGATTGATAACCTTTGCAAACACAAATTTAAAATACCTAACATATTTTCTCTTTTTAAGATGGAGGCCGACTCTGTGCGTCATTTGTTCCTTCATTGCTCTTTTGCTGCTGCAATTTGGGAAAAAATAATCAGTTTTTGGCATCTTTCTTGGGTTTTTCCCTTGTCTATTGAAGACTTCTTCCTTCAATGAAAATCCCCAACTAAAAATTATGTTCTCAGGCATTTATGGGATTTCTCTTTCCCTCATGTTGCTTGGGGTCTTTGCAAAGAATGCAACAATAGAATTTACAGAGATAAAGAAGCTCCTGTGGATATTGTTTTTGATAAAATCTTTAGATTCTTCAAAGAAAATGTCAATGTCTTTTCCTAGAAGGTTTTCAATTCTAAGAAAGGGGTACACTCGTCCTATGACCTTCTAGTTGCTAAGGATTGGAATATTAGCCTTGATTTTCCTTGCGCCCCTAAGAAATCCAAGAAGAATAGAGAGGGTGTTCATTGCTCTTTTCCGCCTAATGGATGGGTCAAAGCTAACTTTGATGGTGTAGCTAAAGGTAATCCAGGGGTGGCAGGCTATGGTGGAGTCATAAGGGACTCCTTTGGCAATTTCCTTGGGGCGACGACCTCTCCTCTCAGTTCCCAAACCAATCATTTGGTGGAGGCTGCTGGCACTTTTCACATTATAAATTTAGCCCAAAGTCTTAACTTTAAAAATATTTGGCTTGAAGGTGACTCCAAAAATATTATTGATTGCCTCCGTGGCAAGTCTCCCCCCTCGTGGACAATAAAATCATGGATCGATGATGCCATCTTGACTCTGGCTAAGTTTGAAAAAATTAAAATATCACATGTGCTTATAGAGAAGCTAATGCTGTTGTGGATTTTTTTGCTAATGAAGGAGTTAGGAGTAATGATATGAGCACTTGTCTTAACATTAGTGATCTAAGTTCTAATGTCTACACTTTATTGAATTATGATAAATCACATGGACAAGAGGTGTGTTATCCCTTTAATGAGGACATATTGGATTTATCACATCACAATCATTAGATTGTATGGGACCGAGCTCAGCTGCTTAGTCTGCAAGGAAGCTTCACACGCTTTGTGGGTTCTTAGATTTGGCGGGGCCAGTTCTAGTAAATATTTTGACTGTGTCTGCCCCACCGTGCTTGCCAAGATGGGTGGTGATAGGAAAAGAATCAAGCTGGACAGCTATGAGATGCACACAAAAAATTTTAAGGCTTGGAACAAAGTAAAAAGTGGCGGGTTACTTCCTTTCCTGGAGAAGCTCCATGGTTCCAAGCAGGAGGCTATTGACCTTATTGAGAAAAAATGGAATAATGGGAACCTTACCCTATTTGGTAGGAATGTGGAGCTCAATGAAAATCTAATAGCTAAAGTGATAGGTTTTTCTACTGATGGGAAGAAGTTTTTTAGGGACAGGGTTTTTTCTAACGATGCTGTTATCAGATTTCCAAAAAAAGAAAAAGAAAGGCTGAATCTTGTGAAATTAGCTAACTACTTTGAAGCTGACACCATAAAAGCCCTTTGGAGAAAGGTCCTACAGGTCATCATGGAGTACATAATGGTGGATGGTCATTTCACCAGGGTATATGGCTATCACTTTGCTCTGCTCAACCACTTCCGCTACAAGGTAAGGGTTTTGTTCCCCTACTATCTTTTTTGCTCTCTGAGGAAAAGTTTGGATGATCATAAGAAAAACCCTAGAAGATTCCCTATTCTGCATACTGGGCTGATTAGATTAATTGTTGAGCATTACCAAAAAATGTGCATCCCTACTAATTTGGAAGCCCCTCCTGATTCTGAGGAAGATGAAACTGAACCCAGCTGCTCAGAGTTTTTGCCCAACTTAAATCTAGCTAGAACTGTCCTTAGCCTGCTTGCTGTCCTTTCTAGAAAAAAAAACCATTACTCTTTTTCTGTTAAAGCTCATGCTGAGTTTGAATCGGGAAGCCCCTCCCTCAAAACCAGTCTTGTTGATAAGAAACCCCAGGCTAAAAACCTTGTCTCCAATTCTGAAGATTCCCCAGATTCTGAAGCATCTGGTGCCAATAATACTGAGCCAAGTGCTGACCCGTTGTTGGATAGAACTACTAGAGTCAGCTCCCCTATTACTCTTGACCCTGATAAAACTTGTTTTAACACTGGTAGGGATCCCTCTATGGATGTTCTGAATTTAGCTATTAAAAATAGTGTTGATACCCATTTCAAACTCTTGAAATGGACTTTCAATGAGATTAATGAGCTAAAGATAAAAAATTGGGCCCTTCAAAGTAAATTGGAGGAGTTGGGAGCCAAGATTGATGTGATTGAAAAGAAAGATGTGGATCAAAAAGATCACTATTTTAGCAAAGAAACTATGTACCATGCAGACATGAACAAAAATATTGAAATTGAGGTTGAGAAAATGAAAAACACCATCAAAATCATTGCAGATCAAAATAATCGTATGGCCAGACACAATGCCATAATAATTAATGCTATGATTGAGAAGTTAGACAGAGCCTAACAGGGGTCTCTGGTGGTGGATCTGGAGGAAACCAAGGATAAAAGCCAGGAGATGGATGTTGGCATTTCAAAGAGAACCAGAGCCAATCTGAAGAGAAAGGCTCCCCCTACTCTAAAGATGATTCAAATTTTTAATAAGGGAGTCCATGACATGCAGAACTTGGAGGCAGAGATGGAGTTTGTCCTTAAGACTCTGGGTTAATTACAGACGGTTTTTTGTTGTTTGCTCTGCTAGCTCTTTTTGCTTGACCTTTCTGGTCTATTGTGGTTGGCTATTGCTTGCTCCGGTCTATACCTTTTGTGCAGCTGGTGTTTATTATTGGACTTTTGTTTCCTATCTTTAATGTTGTAAACTTTGTGGTTTCGGCTCCCTGTAAAACCCGTTTTACCCTTTATCAAAGACAATAACATTCCCTACTTAGATCCACCACTTATAGCTGAGTTGGTTGGGGCCTAGGGTTTTCTCCCTCGAGGTCTCAAGTTCAACTTTTGCTTCATAGTGTGAATGGCTAATGGGGTCATTTACAAGTGTGTCAATGGCCTACTCCGCTGACCTGCGGTATAGAGTAGACTTTAATAATAATAATAATAAAACAATAAAATTCCCTAGGTAGGTGAAGAAAGTAGAAAAAGATTCCTTGGCATGACCCTACATATTGCTAGAATAATTTCTCATGAAGAAGTAATCTAGCCCCTCCACTAAGAAGAAGGTGGTGAGAAACAAGTTCAATTTTGTGAGTGGTTCCATTATTCATAATATTCTAGTAGCATTCTCTGAGTAGTACTCTACTAAGAGTGTGAAGAACATTCCTTAATTTATTGACAAGGTCTTAGAAGGAAATAAAAATTCTAGTTCTATTTTCTTCATTTTGGACTATGTGTAAACATAAAAGGAATTAAGCGCATAATTTTTAAATTTTGAAAATAAATTATATAGAACTTTCATTTTAAATAGCATAATTTCTAGCCTTATAGAGTTAAATAAAATAAAATATCCATTTGAAAGTTAAAAATTCTAACAATGTGACTAGGCCATGGTGTTGTATTTGCACATAAAATATACCACTAGGAAAATAATCCTAGATTAAATGAAGAAAATATTAGTGATTCCACTTCAAAGAATTCTACAAATGTGGGAAAATATAAAGGAGGTGTTTGAATTATTCAAATATTTGGCAAGCTAGGTAATTACGATGACCCAAACAAATGTGTATTATTTTTTATTAAACAAAAGCTGACGAGGGAGCAAACCCAAGACACAGAAATACACTCACAAAACAGAGAATAATATTTTATTCATAAATATTGAACTTCTTACATGCAGAGGATCTCAAATCCCCAAGCTCTGTATTACATGCAAATTACCAACTCACAGAAAATTACCCAGATCCCCTTTCACAGCATGCGAACTTCTTTTCCCAAAAAGTTACCCAAAAATTAGAAACAAGCCCCTAAATAGACCCATTTCGGTTTGGAACCAAAAACAACCTTCAAGATAAGATTTTTGACGGTTTGGCGCCAAAATTACAATTTGAAATTCAAGTTAAATTCATAGTTGAAAATTAGCACATTTCTAAAATATGCACCAACTTCCGGTAGCCATAACTTTTAATTCGACTGTCGGATCTTCAATGATAATACCTTTTCGGAAAGCTCTCGCAAAGACGATTTTCTGTAAAGTTGGCCTTCAGTGGACTACTTTGGCGTTTCCGCAAATTTTCAGGCCCATCCGGGATCGTTTGGTGCCTCAAACTGAGCTCGGAAGGTTTTTCAGGGCAAAAAGTAGAAATTGGAACTTGAATAACTTTCAAGTCGTGAATGATCTTGACCTGATTCTTTCACCAGACTGTGTATTTTTCCATCTTAAACCTTCCCATAAATTTATGTCTTCCCACGACTTCAAATGCAAACCTGCTAAAAATAGCAGTTGAGCAGAAAAAATCGAGAGAAAAGTAGTTAGAAAGTTGGAAACTCTTAATTGACGAAAGGTTATCGAAATACAAAGCTTTTATCTACAAAAAGAAAACAACGGGGAACAAAGAAATGGAAAATCATCTTTTTGGGTGATGCAAGATTGCCCTCACACCACTGGATGCTCCTGCATCAAACACCCAGGGTAATTTGAGAAGTGACCCCGTCACGTCTCAGATGGTTGAGGAAAACCCAAACGGTCAACCTCTGCCTTAGACAACCAAGAAGAATCTTCCATAGGCCTTCCTTTCCATTTTACCAGATACTCTTCATACTGCCTGTTTCTGGTACTCCTTCCCACACGGCTATCTAGGATTTCTTCAATCTCCTCCTTCTCTGAAGTAGGTGCTGGAATGCCAAACTGTTCCATTGTTGGTGTTTCCTCTGCGCCACCTTCATGATACTCTGTCAAATCTGAAATATTGAACACAGGGGAAATGTTGAATCCATCTGGCAACTCTACCTCATATGCATTCCCTGATTCATGCCTCTTCATAATTTTACAGGGACCGAACTTCTTCATCTTCAGTTTGTATAGGTTCCCCACTTTGGAAACCTTTCCTCAAAGTGGACCATCACTTCGTACCAATCGGAAACTCCTTATACCTCCTTTCTGCAGTCTTCCTTAGCCTTATACTGCATATTCATGCTTGTTGATATGTTCTCGACATTCTCATGTATATTCTTGATGTGCTCTGCAAATTCTTGACCCATTCAGTTTTCTTCTCTTGGTCCATCTTCCTCAATTCTGGAGCGGTCCTGGGACTACCCCCATACACAATTTGGAACGGTGATCTACCAGTACTTCTATTGACAGAATTGTTGTAAGAAAATTCTGCTTGAGGTAAGATCAAGTCCCATCCCTTAGGTTTATCTCCTACCAAGCATCTCAGTAGGTTACCTAGACTTCTATTCACAACCTCAGTCTGCCCATCAGTTTGTGGATTGTGTGCAGAACTGAACTTCAACTCTGTCTTCAACTTTTCCACAAGGTCCTCCAAAGTATCCCACAAGCTGGTATCCGCGATCACGGAGACTATACTTTTTGGCGATGCA
>VDFB02386732.1:26386-102941 GCA_007258455.2 Sequoia sempervirens
AGAAATTGGAACTTGAATAACTTTCAAGTCGTGAATGATCTTGACCTGATTCTTTCACCAGACTGTGTATTTTTCCATCCTAAACCTTCCCATAAATTTTTGTCTTCCCACGACTTTAAATGCAAACCTGCTAAAAATAGCAGTTGAGCAGAAAAAGTAGAAAAGTAGTTCTGAAAGTTGGAAACTCTTATTCGACGAAAAGGTTATCCAGAAATACAAAAACATCTACAAAAAGAAAACAACAGGAACAAAAATGGAAATCATCTTTTGGGTGATGCAAGATTGCCCTCACACCACTGGATGCTCCTGCATCAAAAGCTCTTGATGGACTCAAAGGAAAATAAGATGAGCCATATTAGGATAAAAAGGCGTATAAAATTATATTTATTCTACAAACCCAAGTGAATAAAAGGAATTTATTTCATACACCTTATCAAATTACAAAGGATGGAAGAAAAATGACTAAGAACTTTGTAAAGAAGGTAAAAGATATAATTCCTATATGTAGTGTTAAAATTACACCATTAATCAAAATACCAAATTAAAAATAATTTTGATTTTTTATTTGAAAATAATATCTATGCACTTGGTCTAAAAAATTATGAAATTGACCATTCAATTTCTTACTAAAGCAACATGTA
Source organism: Sequoia sempervirens (assembly GCA_007258455.2). NCBI lineage: Eukaryota > Viridiplantae > Streptophyta > Pinopsida > Cupressales > Cupressaceae > Sequoia > Sequoia sempervirens. The sequence goes on from VDFB02386732.1 coordinate 27,028, forward strand.
CACTTATTTTAAGAGTTTTAACTATTATTTTATTGTAAAATATTTTTCTATATTTCAAGTTAAATTATTTGCCTACATCCATAGGGAAGATAGTTTGCAAGGTGAATTAGTCAATCCACATATTCTATCTTGCTAGAGTTTGTAAGATACAAATTAATGTAAGGATTTTATTTGTAGTGCTAAAAAGAATGAAATATTAACATGTTAACCAACATATTCAAAGTTATTTTGACTATATAATAGATATTTTAGTTTTTATATTGTACTATATATAATTAATGTGGCCCTCCTTAATAATATTAATATGTTGGTTTTCCTTGACATTATGAAAGGATTTGAATTTTACCTTTTTAAAAATTTTATGGATATTTGATTTAATACTCATTTTAAGTCTTATTTTATGTGAAATTTTCTTAATAATTTATTTAATTTAATGTATTAGCATTAAATTTGAATGGTGTTTATGTACAATGGGAGGTTTACATAGATTCTTACTTGCAAGAAGCAAAGTGACTTTCTATGGGTTGTATTCCATCTTTAGAGGAATATTTAGAGAATGGAAAAGTGAGCTTTGGGGCTCATGTTGTGATCTTACAAACTATACTATTGTTATATGCACCCATTTCTAATGATTTTATAAAAGAAATTGATTATCCATGAAGGTTTAATGATATTTTATGCTTAGCCCTTAGATTAAAAGGTGACATGAAAAATTTCAAGGTATGTTATAAAATTAGAAAATTTAACTTTCAAAACATCATGTTTCTTCATGCATATGATCATTTCATTTGATTTAAAGATATTCATATTTGAAATTTTACAAAATTATAATGGTGTTTTTTAAGGCCGAAGCAAATCATGGAAAAGTATTATCATGTATAACATGTTATATGAAAGACCATCTTGGATCTACAGAGGAAGATGCATTGGAGTATCTCAATTCTTTAATTGATGAAAATCTCAAAGTATTAAATAGGGAATACTTAAAACCTAATAATATTCCAATAATCAACAAAGATCATACATATGCTTTATCAAAAGGTCTCAAACTTCTCTACAATGAAAGGGATGGATTTAATGTCTTCAATATTGAGATAAAGAATCTTATCACCAAAACCATGTTTGAACATCTACCTATGTGATCTTTTAGATAGGTTATATATATGCTTATTGGATATATCATAATGAATTTGATCTATTAACACTCTATGTAGTCAATGGTTATATGAACTTTTGTTTATTTTTAAAATTTAAACTTTTTCTTTCAAATCATATCCATGTGATTTTTACAAGCCTTTTTCACATGTTAGTATTATTTAAAGTATTAAATTTCCATTTCCAGATATATGTGCCTTCATATAACTGTACTTAATTTATCTTATTTTTTAGTAACCTAAGGTATTTTAAATCATATATGGGTATAATACTTATAGATTATTTTATCATTTCAAAGAATCTTAATAATTTATTTTTTATGTTGTATGGAAATCAAGTGATAAACACCAAAATTTAGGCAATACAAATGACATGAAGACTAAAAATTCAAATAAATACTTATATTACCAAATCAATGCAAATAAATATTTATAAAAGATAATATTTGAGATATTTTTATTTGAAATTCATGATCTCATCTAGGAATTATAAAAATAAATTTATTTTTTCAAATATTTTATATAGAGATGTGCCACTAGATATATGCCTATTTTGGAAAAAAAAAATTGAGTCATTTATTGAAAGCTACAAGTACTCATTGTGTTCAAAAATTAATTTTCTTCTTATATAAATTAGATGCATTGATACTATAAAATTAGTGATTAAATTAGAACCACTAGATTTATATTGCACAATATTTTTAACAAAGTAGTTGAGCTAGAACTTATCTCCCTCTTTTCTATCTAATTTTAGACTCTTATTAGTTTTTAAATTTCCTTTTGTTTTTAATGTTTCATTTATTTTATTTAGATGTATTGAATTAAATTTAATTGAGTTTTGGCAAGGAACCATGTATTTCAATCAAGTGTCATATGAAATCAAAGCTATGGAAAAATGTAGTAAGAATTTCTTGTGCACATGATAATTTGTTACATGTTTCTTCATTTTCCATTTCATATTTTTTTAACTATATTTGTTCAAAAATTAATCATGCAAGAGCTGTTATGTAGGGATTTTATCTTCTGGATAAAGTTATAGTTTTATATCACTACAAATCTCTCTCTCTCTCTCCCTCTCCCTCTCCCTCTCCCTCTCCCTCTCCCTCTCCCTCTCCCTCTCCCTCTCCCTCTCTTTTTTCATCTATCTCTTACTCCCACATAGCTCTTTACTTTGATTTGATCTTGGATCTAGGATTTTATCTTCTGAATAAAGTTATAGTTTTATATCTCTCTCTCTCTCTCTCTCTCTCTCTCTCTCTCTCTCTCTCTCTCTCTCCGCCTCTATCTTTTTTTATCTATCTCTTACTCCCACATAGCTCTTTACTTTTATTTTATCTTGGATCTATTCATTCTCTCATGCAAGATACTTTTTCCACACATGTGAGGAAATAATCTCAAATCATAGAGGATGATATCTCTTTATCTATTTCTTCAACCATAGCCTTGGTTGCTCTCTTTTCTAACTATTTTTCTCTATTTTTCCTTTTTTTTCTTTTGGTTCCCTTCTATATATCTAACATCTAAAAATAGACACAATTTTTCTTTTTACTTTATTACCTACCTTTGGCAACAAAACATCTATTGTTAAATGTTAGGCATGCTTGAATCACACCCAAAATTAACTATATTCTTGAGAATAAGTGGAAAGAAAGAAATAACACAATATATAGAGAATGGCATAGAAGTAGCTTGGAATTCTTCTTGGGCATGAAACAAAATTTTTAGGATAATATTAACTCAAACATCTTTGGCCTCTCCAAGATCATGCTGACCTATAAATATCTAAGAATAAAATAGACTAGGGGAATCAAACAAGACTTGAATAAAATAAATTGGACTAATATCTTAAGTAGAAGAATGATTGTTTGGTCTCCTCCATTGGAAGGTTGGATCAAGTTAAATTTTGATGGTTGCTCAAAGGGTAACTTGAGGGATATGGTTGCAATTATTTTGTGAAGGGACCATAGGGGTAAATGTATCAAGGGCTAAGCAAAATGTTTGGGGATAGCTACTAGTAATGAGGTAGAAGTAGTTGTAGTTTGGTGGGAATTAAAGTGGATAAAGGAAATAGGTTTTTAAAAAGTTATTATTGAAGGAGATTCCAAGTTGATTATTGATTCACTTAAGGGTGTTGTGGAGGCCCCTTGAAATAGTAAGAGTATGATTGATGATTCAAAAAGGATGATAAAAACCTTTGATTAATATATTTTTCACCATATTTTTAGAGAGGGGAACAAATTAGTAGATGTTGCTTCTAATGCTAGTTTATTATTTTTTGTGGCTTAATTGAAAATTTGAGGACCTTCCCCAACAAATTAAAGTGTATGTCTCAGATGATCATCTTTGGATTGAATCTTTGAATTTCAATCATCTAAGGTTAAATGGAAGTACCAACTAATCCAACTATTTCAGCTTATAGTTAGCTTATGTGTCAAGTTATGGTTTAACTATTGCTACTCCTTTTTGAATTTGAATTTACTAGCTTATATGATGATGCACCAAAGGAGGGAAAGGTTTGAGGATTGGATGGGTGAATTTTCCCATGCCAACCCTCATAAAATATTTTTCCACTTGTTGTCTTGTTTACTTTTAGGGTTCTCGCATAAAACCTGTGAGCACCCTTCAAAATTTGCACACACTCTAAACTCTCTTTCATGGGTTAGTTATATGAAAACTTGTTAAATTCTCCTATGAAATAACATATCATGCTCCAAAATGAAAAAAAATAACAAAAAGGATCAAAAGACAAGTAGAGACATGGAATATACCTATTCCATAGTGGATTGGTGTCACTTGTGAGAAGCAACCCTTTCCCAATCCTTGACAAGATCAAATGATGAAGATTGTTGAAGATGCTATGAAGTGGACAAAATTAGCTCCCAATTGAAGAGAGTAACTTTGCATGAAGATTGTGGATGGATTGTTGAACAATGAGCCTTCTATTTATAGAATCTCAAGTTGAAAGAGTGCCCAAAAGAGAGCAATGTGGGATAAAGATTTAGCCAATAAGAAGGAGCCACTTGTCCAAATGTGAGTGGATGGAGGATGTGCAAGTTTTGGTCAATGTGCCAATAAATGGGATTAGTTGGCCTTTTCAAATTCAAAATTGTCTTGTTCAAGGGAGAAAAGGAGACTTAAATGCCAAGTGGGGGACATGTAAGAGGGAGTTATTGCCATGTTGGAAGGGACAAGTCAACTTGTTTTGAAATTCAAACTTGAGGGAATATTCTCCAAAGATGCCTTGTTGAGGGAAAATGAGGATTTTATAAATGAATTCAAATGCCTTATTTGTGCAAGTGGGAAAAGCTAGAGGATGTGATGGGTGATTAGATTAGATTAATCAGGATTAGATTAATTTAGTGAGGGATTAGGTGGTTTTCACCCATTTGACTTAGATAATTTGATTTATTTAAATCAAAAGGGAGGAATATGAATTTTGAGATTTTAATCAAATAAAGTTTGATTTATTTAATTAAAAGGATGGTGTTAGGCTTAATTTAAACAAAGTTGATTTATTTAATTTAAATGGACATCTGACCTTTAGAGATTGAATTAAATAGACTTGATTTATTTGATGAATGGATTTAGTGAACTTGATTTATTTAATGAGTGGATGAATATGAATGATGCTAATTTTGTATGTCTACATTTTTCCCCTCTTTGAAGCAATGTACTTGTTGCATTGGTTCAAAGGATAAACTTGCCACGATCAAAATTCAAAAAAATTCTAATTTTTTTAGATGCCCCAGTGGAAAGAAGTACACTAGTACATTGCCCCCTCGAGAGATCAAGCGAAAATATTTGATTTGAGGGTCAATCTCGCAATAAAGAGGTTCAAGATGGATGGTTATGATGATGATGTAATTGAGATGTTTTCAAGATGCTTATAATAACCAATCTATATTATCCTAAACAACTTAAATGATGATATGATGTGATGATGGATGATGTGTTAATGCTTATATGATTATGTAATGGATGTTTTATGCAAATGTATGGTTTTATAAGATGCTTAGACTAACAGACCTATTTTATGATGATGAACATGCATGTGACATGATGTGCAGAATACTGATGGTTTGTGGATGTAGGATGGATGCATTGGAAATGATGATTAACTATTCATGAGGTGATGTTAGTGCAGAAAAAAATAAATGAGGTGATGCCAAAAGGATCCAACAAGCCAACTTCATAAGAGATGATGATGATGAGAAATAGATGGTTTTCTTATCAAGAATTGGGATTTTAAAAGGGTCACTTACCTTATGTTTGACAACATGAATAAGCATGATGCATCAAGGTATAAAGGACCAAGATGGAATTGTACTTAGAGTGATGGAATTTGTCTCGACAAATAGATAGGAGTATTCTTGTTCACACCTAACATACAAAAACCTTGCTAGGATGCACTTTAGAAGTTTCAAACATCTTGGACCAAAACACGGAAATGTATAACCTATCAATGCAATAGTCAACAAGCTGCCTAAAACACCCTCCATACATATCTAACAAAGCAAGTATTCGCCAACTTATATTACAAGAACATCCAACAAGCATAGCAGACAAAATATAATGATCATTGCCCCATTCCTATCTCTCTAAATCCATTTGTTCGGACATCATCGAGAGGTTATTGGAATGAGTGCAAAGAGATAAGTCAAAAGAAAAAGATAAAGTAAACAAACAAGCTAATATTCTTCAATACGCTAACCAAAAGGAAATGGGTTTTTAAGGATAAGAACCGAAACTATTGCCAAAAGATAATGCCCATTGTAGGAAGGATACATCCTAGGACATATTAGTGGATGTGGCATGTCATTTCGTTTATCCAAAGTGTCCTTTTTGAAAAATAATGCCCATTGTAGGAAGGACACATCCTAAAACATGATGTTATCAGATGATTGATATGGGACTGATTGGATGATGGGCTATTGACACCAAGAGTTGACCAACTTGTTTACATACTGAATTACACCTGAGACTTGATGTTTTTTGGATTTCACTTTTTCACCTGCTAGACTTGTTTCTAATTGTCTCACCAAAGGTTGAGGATGACGATCGTTTATTATGAGTGATGTTATTGCGAGTGAAAGAAAGATGAGGCAGATGGATTTTTCTAAATATTTGGATGTTTTTGGAGTTTTGCAATGTTTTGACGCTATTTTTGGTATTTTTCAAGATTTTCAAATGTTTTGATTTTCAATTTTCCAATGTTTTGGGGTTTTCTAAGATTTTGACCAAGAGACTAACCTAAGGACCTATCCTAGGGGCCTCGAGGGATGATCAACAGATTAGCCTTTCCTATGTTATACACGCAGAGACCACGTAGTTTGACTAATGACTTGACTGATTTAGGGATGAAGATATACATGATGAGATGTCAGTTTATTTTGATACTCTTAAAGAACTGACCTAAGTGTCTTGGGGGATGATCAAAGATCAACCTTACTTATGTTCAAGGCTTAGAGACCCATAGTTCAACAAGACGACTTTGTTTTTGACTTTTTGAATGACTTTTTGACCCATTTTAGGATTTTGAATATGTTTTGAGTGTTTTTGGATTTTGGTGATTTTTTGATGTTTTTTGGGTTTTTTGTATTTTCTGATGTTTTTAGATTTTATGAGATTTTAGGACTTCAGAAATATACACGAATATGATCCTAATGAGAACATTCCCCCAGCATGATGCAATAGAATACTCTGATAAAGGCAGGATAAATTGACCTTGAGGATGGGCCGAGTAATACTAGGAGGGATCATGATACAAACACAAGACCAATATATGATGCAGATGTCAAATGGATGGGTGGTGGATGGACATTTGAATGTGATGGATGATGGAAACGTATTGGATGGATGATGCAAAACAATTCGTGAAGATCCTGGTGGATGGAAAGTGCTTATTTACACAAGGTGCCTTTTTGCCAAGTTTTCACCAAGGTACTTGTCCAAAGTGCCAATGAAGTGGTTTTCACTAGAGGACGATTTTTCTCTTTACTATTTTTTTTAATCCTTTTTCTTATTTGTTTGGATTTTTTTGTTGTCACCAAGATGCCTATTTTCCAGGTTTCCATCAGGGTAACTATTTCTTAGGACATTTTCTGATTTTTTGGATTTTTCATTCTATACCTTGAAAGATTAGGCATAAAACATTTTGAGATGAGAGTTGTTCATGGGATTTTGCAAAGGCTCCCCTTTAGGTGTTGATAACTGATATGCCCCTAACTTATAGCTTGTTGTGATAACAAATGGTCCCAACCAATTGGGTTCAAAATTTCCTTTGTTATTTGGATTTGGTACGTTCTTTTGATTCTCCTTTAGTACCAGTTCTCTGACTTGGAAAGTCCTGCTTCTGATTTTCTTGTTATAGCTCCTCTTGAGTCTGTTTTCATAGACTTGCAAATGATTTAAAGCATCTATACGTTGCTCATCCAATAGGTCCAACTCATTCAGTCTTGATACTTGATACTCTTCATCCATGATGAGGTTTTGTAGTGATACTCTTAGTGACCAGAGCTTAATCTCAATGGGGAGTACTGCTTCTGAACCGTAGACTAGGGAGAAGGGGGTGGCGCCGGTGGGTGTGCAGATGCTGGTTCGGTAGGCCCAAAGGGTGGGATTGAGCTGAAGATGCTAGTAATGACCTCCATCATTGACTATTTTCTTGAGGATCTTTAAAATAGTTTTATTTGTGGCTTCTACTTAGCCATTGCCTTGGGGATAGTATAGGGTGGAGAAGCGATGTTGGATTTTGAATTTTTCACAAAGTCACGGACATCCTAATTCTTAAATGGTGTCCCATTATCTAAGATAATGGATTGTGGGAAACCCTAATAGCAAATGAGATAGTTCAGGATGAACTTTGATATCTACTTCCTGGTTATATATGTCATGGGTATGGCTTCCACCCACTTGGTAAAGTACTTAGTGGCGGTTATGATGAACTTGTGGCCATTAGATGAAGTGGGAGTGATTTTTTCAATGAGATCGAGTCCCCACTACGAAAAGGGCCATGGTGTGATGATGGGATGAAGTTCTTGAGTTGGAGCATGGATGAGGTCCCCATGCTATTGGCATTGTAGACACCTTCTGACGTAGTCATATTCCTCTCTTTCAATTGTAGGCCAATAATACCCCATCCTCAACAATTTCTTGGCTAGGCTCATTGCACTCAAGTGTGAACACAGATGTTGTTATGTACTCTAGTTAAAGCGGTTAATGCCTCCTCAACGTTTAAACAATGTAATAGGGTTCCTTCTATGCTCCTATGATACAGGTATCTCCTAGGATGACGAATCGGGATTCCTTTTTTACAAAGGTTCATTTTAGGGTTGAAGGTAAGTTAGCGGGTATGACACATATTTGTAGGTAGGTATAGATGTCATGGTAGCCAGGATCATCGGGACCAATGATTTCACACACAAATTATTATTCTAGTACCTCAAATGCAGGCATGAGAAGCTGCTTTACCAAGAATTCATATTTTGGGACATTGTGAGGGATGTCTAGTAGGGATCCAATCATTGTCGTGGTGTTTGTTGCTCTGTTGTTTGCTCTGGGTATCTGTTCAAATGTGATCTTGATAAAGGATTCCTTGAGAGTCCACTAGTTTCTTGTATGGAGTGAGCTTATCATCATTAGTCTGGTACTCACCGTTCACTTGGTTTAATATTACCTTAGAGCCTATGTATACTCTAAGTGCCATGATGTGCCACTACACTACTATTCTAAGACCTATGGTTAAAGCCTCATATTTTGCAATGTTGTTGGTGCAGGGGAATGGAAATTTATATGATCTAGGTATGCAGTCCCCTTGTGGGGTGATAAAGAAGACATCGACTGCTTATCCATGCTATGTGTATGATCCATCAAAGTAAAGTTTCTAGTGGTCGGCTATGTTGAGATTGAAGATGGATTCGTCTGGAAACTCTGAGATGAGAGGATTCTCTGAATAGATTGGTGCTTCTACAAGCTGATCTGTGATGACTTTTCCTTTAATTGCTTTTTGTTCTATGTATTCAATGTCATACTCTGATAGTATCATGACCCATTTGGCCATTCTTCTAGTGAGCATTGCTTTTGATAGTAAGTACTTGAGAGGGTCAATTTTGGCAATGAGTTTTATTTTGTGTGCCAACATGTAATGTCTAAATTTTTGCAATGAAAACACTACTGCTAGACATGCTTTTTCAATGAATGAGTAATTTAACTCATGCCCAACCATTGTGCGGCTGATGTAATATATGGCCCTTTATGTCTTGTTTTTGTCGTGCTGAGCTAGGAGAGCTCCAAGGGCTGTTGTTGTTGTTGACACAAAGAATTAATGGCTTTCTTAGGATTGGTGGCATTATGACTTGTGGTGTAAGAAGATATTCTTTGATCTTATTGAAGGCTTCTTCACACTTGTTATCCCACTTGTATGCTACTCCCTTGTGAAGTAGGTGAGAGTATGGATTATGTTTATCTTCCAGTTGTGCTATGAACCTTCGGATGGAGTGAAGCCTACCTTGGAGACCTCTCAATTGTTTCAATGTTTTGGGTGCCTCCATCTCAAGGATTTCTTTTACTTTTACTGGATCTACCTCAATACCTCTCATTGACACTATGTATCCTAGCAACTTTCCTGATTGTATGTCGAATATGCATTTCTTTGGATTTAATTGAACCTTGTATTCTTCCAGCCTATCAAAAATGGCACTTGAGGTTGCTATGTGATCCTTCCTATTTTTAAATTTGGCTAGTATGTCATCAACATAATCTTCGATAGTTTTATGGATCATGTCATGGAAAATTAATGTCATGGCCCTTTGGTATGTTGCTCCTACATTCTTCAAGCCGAATGGCATCATATTCCAGTAGTAAGTCCCCCATGGACAAGTGAAGGCTGTTTTGTGCTAGTCTTCTTTAGAAATCATTATCTGGTTATATCCCAAGAAACCTTCCATCAAGGAAAGAATTTTGTGTCCCATCATCATGTCTATGATCATGTCAATGTTGGGAAATGGGAAATCATCTTTTGGACATGCTTTGTTTAAGTCCCTAAAATTTGTGCAAATTCTAATGCCCCTATTGGGTTTTGAGATGGGAACCAGGTTTGACACCCATCACTAACTCATTTAACTACAAAATCCGATGAAACTATCTAACGAAATATGTATAATTTGATGTATCGTCAGGTGCTACGAAAATTTGATGTGTAATTTTCAATTTTTTGAAAGTTTATCCCCGACATTCGTGAAAATTTTGATGAACTTGGGGTTCATCGAAATGTCAGCTGTCATTTTTGTCGAATTTTTGATAAACATGAAAAATAGAAAAAAAATGAAATTGTGGCCGACATAAAGAAAAGTGAGTTCACGCCTGATTTATTGCGACAGTGTTTTGCTCTACTTGAGACAGTTTGTGGAGAACTAAGGGCGATTTTCTTGGGAAAAATTAGAAAAAAATCAAGAAGATATCACTAGGTTGAGGGTAGTCATTGTCTTTTTGCAGAATTCAATTGTGAAGTCAAATTTATAGTTCCAAGTTTGAAAATCATATTTTAAAGCAACATCTCATCAGATTTCATTTTTAGAGGTTTAGGGTTTTGAGAATTTCATGTCCATATTTTGTTGTGTGGAATCACCATAATATCACAACCAAAGAACAAATTCTTGTGACTGTAATTATGTGATCCATAACTCTATTGGTCATGTGGCACAATTGTGCTATAACAAATACATGATGCATTCATGTGTGACCCAAGTTTAATGTGGCTATGTTGTGATAGAAATGGAGGCACTCGTATAATGTAGTTAATTCAGGTTTTATAATGTAGGTGTCAATCATCATTGGGTGCATTCAAGTTGTCTCAAGTTTAACAGGTTGGGATGTAATTATATTATGATCAAGAGTGATTACCTCTTGCTGCAATAAAGAGCCTATAACTCTGGTTGATATGCAAAGTGGTTGTGTTATATCAATTATGTAGTGCATTCAAGCACAACCCATGTTTAATGGGCTATTCTAGAGAGTGATCAAGATTTTTTAAACCTTATGAATGTTACTTGACATATATTTGCATAATCTAAAATTCCTTCAGAGGCTTTTGAAGTATCAATGTATCCTATATAGGGTTTAGAATTATTTATTTTAATTAAATAAAAATAAAAAATGATGGATTTCCCTATAATTAGTTAATGTGGAGATCTCCTAAATCTTCCCCAGCACACTATCCTCTTTGGGACTATATTCATTACTCCAGCTACTAGGGTTTTGCATGTGACATCTTTAATATCTTCATGACTGTGGCTTGTAAATAGATATTAGTCTTTTCTTTAATCCTTTTCATGGTAACCCTTGAGTTCCATAATCCACCTTCAATCTCTTCTAAGAAGGGTGTCTTAATCTAGACTGCATAGTATGCATATAAAGCAAGTCCTTCATACCTACCATTTTTCCAAACCACCACTCACTGCCTTGCTTAAAATTTTGCCTCCATAAGCACAATAGCATGTTTTAAAATCATGGTTGCCAGTGATTGACCATTAAGGTCACCACTTTCATCATGAAGATACAATGAGATTTTTGTCTTCAAACTCAAGGCATTATGTAAGATAACATTGTGAATTGTTTGTTGTGTACGATTTAATTTTCTTACACATTTACTGCTTTGCTAACTTCCTTTAAGACTTGGTATTGCACCCTCAGCTGCAATCTCAAATAGCTCACTCACTATCACTTAAAGATTCCTTTCATGAGCATCCTTCTATAAAATCAAACTATGCCCTATAGACTGCCTACTTACTATAGGGGACTCATTGTTTCATGGTATTGTAGTTCTTAAGATCCTTCAACCTTATTGACAAGTACTTCACAGTCCACAAGGTATTATTCACTATTCTCCTATCTTTGATGAGTCTCAAAACATTGCTCAAACATGCAATCCACTACCTCCATTATACATTAATGGCTAAGAAGAAACATTGAACCTATGATTACCACTATTACATCATTTGGATAGTCATTCCTTGATTGCATTTTCCTTGTCTAACACTACCAAAAGCATTTGAAAAACCCTTAAGGTTAGCAAGGGGGTAAGGAAACTCATTGTTAAACTCTCCATTTTACTATGCAAGGTTTGAGCTTTATTATCTTGTCACTGCTCAACCTCTTTTTGACTATCACATCTCAAGTGACTATCATTATTCTTACCATAGATTGCATTTACAAATGTCACTAAGCTACATAGTGTGCTTGTTATTGGCTACAATCTTTAGATTGCAAAATTTTATTATTACCTACAATGTCTCAATATTTCTAGTATTGCAACCTCACTAATCCACTATAGTTATTGTTTATGTTTCTATGGAGGCCTAGGGTTTGTACCCTAATTATGCTCTTATCAATGCTTCTATTGTTTTTTATTAGGACTCTCTCAATGTTGAGAGCCCTAGGGATAAGCTCGTCATAAGAAGTGACACACTGCATCTTTAACTAAAAGGATAAATCGGTATTGACATTAGCAATGATGATTCTGACTTGTTGCTCCTTAGGAATCGGTCACTTACTCTTACTAGCTCACTACCTCCATTGTTGTAAGAATTTTGCGATCAAGTTCAATATTCTGATTTTAGGAGTCTTAATGGTTGGAAATCATAGTAAAATCAGAATTTAATAAGTTTTGGAATTAGCATTTTAAAGTGTTTTTTGGGGTCATTAACTTCAAACTATCTTCTCTTTTGCAGGGGTGGTTGCATGCTAAAAATTTTTGGTGTAAAATATCATAATTATTAGATTATGTTACCTGTGTATGAATAAAAATTATTGGAGTGTGAATTTGATAAATTTTGAATATCTAAATAGTCAAGTTTGGTAAAGAAAAATCATGTCAGATAATATTAGTCTAGAACAAAATGAAGAGACACTTGATAGATTGTGGGCTAGATTGAAAAGAAAGGGTGATGGGAAATATTATTGTCCTTACATTAATTGCAAGGGATTAAAGACGAGACGACTTTTAATCACAACAGCTGAGAAACATTGTAAGTAGCATGGTCACATGGAAGGGGGGAATGATTATCATCCATTGGTAAGTTGTTCATTATATGTGTTTATATTGATTGAATTTGTAAATTTTTATATCGTTTTAACATTTTATATATATATATAATCACTTGATCATGATCATGGTTTATTTGTGCCTATCATTATTATAAAGGTGGGGCACCCTAGGGTAGATGAAATGGATTATCACAGCTCAAAAAATGTGGTTTTGCAAGTGGAAAAACATGGAGCTATGAATATCAAAGATGAAGTTAATGATCCTATGGAAGAAGATGATCATTGGCTAGAAAACACAGTTGAAGATGATGGTACAAATACATTGATCCATGACACATTTAACGGCAGAGCTAATAAGGATGATCAAGATGACTTTGATGATGTTCATGATTTACCTGTACTTGAGAAGGCATACGAGCCCCTTTATGAAGGCTCCCAAACAACTCTTCTCTCTGTTGTATTGTTGTTGTTGAATTTGAAGGTTAAGAATGGTTTATCGAACATAACAATCTCATGGATGTTAAGGTATGTCATATATGTCATCTTTTTTCATCTATTTTAATTGTTGTTAGTTCATCACTAGTAAATAAAGGATGAAATATGTACCATTAACATTATTTATATTAACAAATTATTTTTTGTTGTAGATTGATTGGTGAATTTTTGTTACCACCATCAAATATTTTACCTCACTCATAACAAGATTTATCTGCCATTATGAAAGATATCAGAATGGAGTATCAAGTAATAGATGCATGTCCCAATGATCATATTATATATCGTAGACAACAGGAATTTGCAATAGAATGCTCAAAATGTCATATCAGTAGATATCGAATATATCAATAACAAAAAAGGTGCCTCGCAAGGTTCTTCGTTATATTCCCATTATTCCATGTATGCAACGATTATTTAGGTGCGAAAGCTTAGAGCAATTTATGGATTACCATGCATGGAATAGAAGTGGAGATGAAATTCTTTGAATGCCTGTGAATGGTTCTGCATTTAGGGACATGGAGGAAAAATGGCCACACTTTAAAGAACCTCGTAACCTCAGGCTTTTATTGGGAGCAAACAGTGTCAATCCATTTGGAGAGTTGAGATATATTTACTCAATGTAACTTTTTTTGTTATCAACAATAATGTTCCTCCATGGATGTCAATAAAGAGGGAGCACATAATGTTGTCAATGATTGTTCCAGGTATTTTTTTACATCAATTTTCTTTAATGTAGTAGCATCTCATTTGTCTTATTTTTGGCATAATGACATATTTTTTTCATTCAATAGTCATGTACACTAATTTATATATATTACAATAAAATGGTTATAATAATTATGTAATGTTTATGTTCATTCAACTTGGTAAGTACTAAGTTAAAGATATGAATGTATATATTGAGCCTGTTATCAACGAGTTACTCAAGTTATGGAATGGTGTCACTTTGTATGATGTCTCTAGACCAATAGGACAAAGACAATTTCAATTCCATGCAATGCTTGTATGGACAATTCATGATATCCTAGGGCTAACACATTTTTGTGGTATGTTATAAAATTCGACTACACTTTAACAATATTTAATTTGATGAAGTAGATATCATGCATGTTTTTAAAATAATCTATTCATTATATATAATTAAAAAAATTGACATATTTAATCCAATTATATATGATCTTGTAGGTCTTCAAACAAAGGAAAAATTTGCATGTCAAATTTGTGGTCCAAAGATGAAATCTCATCGCTCAACAAGTTTAGGAAAGGTGTTTGATGAGTATAGGCACTTCCTCCATAGAAATCATAAGTATCAAACTATTGAAAAAATCTTTTCAATGGGAAAGAGGAGACTACATGAAAACCACGAAAGAATGACACCTCGCCTATGGAAGTTGGAATATAATAGAATTAATCGTCAAGGTTATACATCGAATCAAATTGTTTATCTATCATATATGATATGTTTTGAATTTATATTTTTATATTGTGTTGTGTTTACTCATGTTGTAATTGACAATGATTGTCGTTAATTTGTTTAACTTATATGCTTCATGAAGGTCGTCAAGGCATTAATGGCGGCTTCCATAGGGACTGAAAAGTTATCCTATACAATTTAGTAGGTTGCCCTACTATGAGCAGCTACAAATTGTGTATTTGTTTGATAAATGCATCGGAAAGAATATAACATAAATGTTATGGAAAATATTGGATGGAAGGCATGACAAAGAAAAAATTGTCAAAATTTGTAGTGACATTCAGGAAGCCAATCATGCAATGAAAAATGTCATTCAATTAAATAGCGATGGAAACCAAATTAATATAAGTGCCCTTCCTTAGTTATTAACAGAGCAAGAAAGCAATGCTATAAAATAAGTCATACGAAAAAATCGATTTCCCAAAGGATTTGCTGCGAACATAAACAATATAATAACAAAGAAAGGTGAATTTGGGTTAGGGACAAAAACGCATGATTGACATACCTTCATTAAGGTAATTATTTTGGTATATTATATACACTTGTATAATGCATGCACTTTTGAGTGTATTGTGTTTACTACTTTTGGAAAAATAATGAAAAGATCATTTTATAATTGTTGCATTACGTTCTACCTCTATCTCTCCCAGACAAATTTGACAACAATGTCACGCAAGATATATATGATTTTGGAAAATACATGAGGTAAGTAGTGAGAGTTGTTCAATTCGTTGTATACATCTTATAATTTTCATTTGTTTTACTTGTTATGTCATATATTGTATATTTTTGTTAAATCTCGTTAATATATTTGTGCCTTGAATCACTTGTAGATGGTTGTCATCTAAAGAAATCCATAAAGAAGATATAAATTATTGGAAGAGAAAAATTCCTCGTCTAATGTGTGAAATGCAAAAGTGTCTACCTTCAACATTTTTCAATGCACAAGAACACTACCTCATACACCAAGTTGAGGAGATTGAATTGTGTGGACCTGTACACACAAGGTCAATGTCGATGGTTGAGGGGCACTTGAAATTTTTGAAGGATTTGGTTAGACAAAGAGCACATCTTGAGGGTTCTATGGTGGAGAGATATACGGTATACCAGACCATGGTGTACTTTAGTGAATAACTTCCTAAGTTTTCAGCAAAGATCCATGTAGATCACATTTGGGATCCCAACTCCATTAACAAATTCAAAGGGGAGTACCTAATTGGGAAAGGTAGATTGAGGAAAGTGAGAGGTAATTATAAGATGGTCATGGAGATTAATTGGAATACATTTTACATATAGTTTTTATGTATATTGTACTTATTTAATTTTTAATCTTCAATATACATCAATTATAAATTAAGGTCGTATACTGTGGTATTTAACTAATTATACGTCATTTGTGAATTTCAATTTTTTTTGATATAGTTGGTCAAGAGTGGGATGCACTACATTTGTAAGTCGCCAACAATCTTGATTGGATGACGGTATGGATTGAACGATGTCAACAATCTGGTCATGCATTAACATGGGGGTATGTGCAAGATCATGATGGGCCAAAAAGTGGCAATATGACGGGTATCTGGCTAACGACTTTTTTTTTACCCAAAATTGATGAAACAAAAAGGGTTTTTAAAGGAGATTCTCAGTTTTCCACCAATATAAATTATGTTTTACTTTGAATTTAATAAGTAATTATTATTCATTTTCTATTCAAATTATGACTAAAGTCCTGATTGATAGACTAATTGAAAAACATCTATAGCGTTCAAATGGTATCACATTTTTTGAATCCAAAACATGCGTCACATTCTTAAGGTGGTTAGACGTACGAGTTTTTTATATTTTTTAAAAGTTGTAATAAAAAATTCATAACTAATTATTTACTTGGAAAAAAAATACAAAAAATATGCATCACATCGGGACATGAGTCTTCCACTTATATGTAAAATATTATAAAAAATATTATTATTTTTATTGTGGTTAGGGTGGTCAGACAGGAACCTACTTATTTTTTCCTTGAAATTTAAGTACTACTGCATTGAAATTTCAAAGTTTCACCAAATATATATATTTTTTTAAACAAACCTAGTAGTTTACAAACTACATTCAATTTACTACAAATTCTATTCTTACATATTTTTGAAATAATATAGATAACTTATTAAAAACTTTACATTAAGTTGCCTAACTCTGATTTTTCTATTTTTTTGCCACTTAAGGGCCTCTTTTTTCCATGATCCTGCACATACCCATGGGAAGGTGTGGCTTCATTGGTTAAAGAAGCTCATCGTAATGGAGATTCCAATGTTACACAAAGGGAAATTAATTTAGCATATAGTTTAAGAGATAAATAGGTACGTATAAATATATTAATCACCCATATTATTTAATTATTTTCAAGTATATTGATGTATATATATGCTAATATTGTTTTCTTTGCATACATTCGGCCAAGAATAAATATGTTTATCAACTGGCGATATTGTAATAATTTTTACATGTTTGACATATTGCAGGTGAAACACCACAAGGCTATGTGGTGCAATGGTCATAAATTTTGAATCAAAATGTTGGATGATATGAAGAAAACTTGTGATTCTAGTATAACTGTAGTCTTTCAGGTGACTAATGTTTCATCTAGAAGTGACATACATCTAGAAGTCTCAAAAAATTGATACTACGGTATTTTGGATGATATACTTGAGTGTGACTTTAAGTCCTTCAGATTAATTATGTTTGTCGTCCTATGGTACAAGATATAATTGAATGAAAATGATCCTGAGAGAATTGTTATTGAACATGATAATGGATTTACCATGGGTAATACAAGGTTGATCAAGCGAGCTAGAAATGAGCCCTATGTTCTTCCAAGCCAATGTGAGTAGGTATTTTACTCAAAGGTTCCAGGGAAACCGGGTTGGTCATTTGTTGTTAGACATGATCCAAGAGGAAGGCCGATAAAGTATAATGTGGTGGAAGAAGAAGATACCAAAGAACTAGAAGATGATATAGATGATGATCAGAATCAACAGTTAGTTGATGATGTCCCTGAAAAAGATGTCGAAGAGGAGCAACTAGATCATGATGATGTAGGAGTTAATGTTCATGAAGATGATATCCGTGTGGATGATGACATTATCGAAACTGATATCGATGATGATGACGATGATGATGATATGACCAATCCTTACAATGTCCAATCTGGATCGAATGAGACATACAAAGAGTTGGATGAAGAAGAAGATCAATGACATTGAAATGTATAAGTTATGTGATTATATTATCTATTTAATATTAATTTCTTGATAGAATTATATTTGACTTATGTGGTTACATAATTAATTCATGATTTTTTAAATTTTTATGCCATTACATAATTAATTTAATGATGTTTTTTTAATGTTTGAAAGATCAAAAAATTAAAACATTTCAATAATGATGTTAACAACCTTGAAATTAGTGTGTTTTATGTTTCATATGATCATAAAAGATTAAAAGTCAGTTGTAGAGGTGGTTTTTCAGTGGTTGATGTGTAAAGGCCTTTAAAGGCATAAAGTGATCATTGTAATGGTTGTTGATGGTTGAGGATTTAAAATACAAGGTCTTAACATTCGAAAATCTATGTTTCTCTTCAAATTTTCTATATTTTTCCTATTATGTAGCACTATACGGTCACATGCAGCCATATTTTGATATGAAATCAATTCCAGGTCATGAAGATATGTGTTAGATTTGATTTGAATTTGATTTGAGGGCTTAAGGCATTGATTTGAGTTAGAAAGCTTCATTTCTTTGCATGCAGTCCAATTACCCTATTTTTGAGGGTTTTGTAGTCCAAACATGATATAAAGGGGCTCTTAAACTTTTTGTGATTACTATAGCTTGTGTAAGAGTCCCCATGGATAATTTTGTAATTGTTGGATGCATGAATAGAGCGTAGGATGATAAATAAAGAAGGTATAGCTATTGTCCTCAAAAGTTTTGTGAAGAAAAGCATATGAAATGAGAGGTTCAAGCCTAGGTTTCAACAAAACATGTATGGGAGATCTAATTTTATAATTTTTTATCCATGTGTAGACCTAATGGGTTGTTTTTGAACACTAAATATAAATGATATACATACACACACATGCACACACACACACACACATATATATATGTATGTATGTATGTATGCATGTATGTATGTTTGTGTGTATGTATGTATGTATGTATGTATATGTATTTTTAAATGTAAATGTAAATGCAATTACTGGATTCTCTCCTAGAATAATAAATGCAACATCATTAAAGAAATCTATATCTATGTATATAAATGTGTATTTCTAAATGCAAGTGTAAATGCAAAGAGCATATGGTTTTGTAGTGTTATAGATACAACATATCCATAAATTAATGTAATTGAAATTCTAAATTCTTCAACACATATAATATGAAATTGATCAAACTATTAAACTACATGAGAAATAAATGAAAAGAGTAAATGCATATGTATGTGTATTTGTTAATGTAAGTGGAAAATAAATAAGAATAATGAAAATTATAAAAGAATACAAGGAAAGGTTTAGAGTTTAGAGTGGGAGAGAGACATAGGGTAGAGCGGTTTAATGGTTTAGAGTTTAAGGGTTAATGGTTTAGGGTTTAGGGTTAAAGGTAGAGGGTGTTGGTTTGTTTTTTACATGTAACCAGGTTGGTCTTCTAATCTACCTATGGGATTGCCAATTCCAATCAAGGGCAGCTCGAAGGACCTAGACCAACTGATGAGGACTTTAAAAATCCTCCTACACTTTGGGATCTACAAGACCCAGGAGGGTGATCCCTTAATGTGCTTACAACCTCTACACCAATATCATAAACAACATTAACACATAACAGATAATCCCATTGAATAGCTCAACACAATAGGATAATATCGAATAAAATTGGTTGTTCACCAATAATATCAACTACATGTGGAGCATGAGATAACTACAACACAATCCATAGTAAAATATAGTTATTAATTTGCAATTTGTAGCAAGCTCTAGGAAAAGATAAACAATTATTGAACTACACAAATAAGTACAACTTAGATCAGTGCCATATATCAATTACATGAGTCAAATTCATAAGCATCTAAAGGTTTATGATAGATTTAACACATAACATATAAGATTCCTGACAATATTGCATTACAATTTCATCAGTATGCATTCTCATCCAATACTACTTATCAAATCCTTATATAGAACATATTCGCCTATAATCCCATTCAAGCATTTTAATTAATTCCTTGAATTAAAAGATAAAATAAGGATCATACACACCACAACAGTGAGATGAATGAAACAACCCTTAGTAATCTTATTCAAAATTCGAATATGCATGTATAATGGAGAGACATGAGTTTGAATTTATCATTTCAACTCAAATGCTAGTACTGTTATACAACATTAAATCCCCATGAATTCAAAACTGATTATAGAATAACTTAGAACCTAAATTGTATTTCTCTCTAAAACCATTGGACTTTACAATTTGCTCTGCAACTTCACCTAGACTTGACCAAAAGAAACTATCTAACTTGCTAACCCATTACTTACGGCCTTGGAATCCTTCTTATAAAAAGGAAGGAGAAAACAAGCATCGAGGCAGAAAGTACAAACGTCACCGACCAAATGAAGCATCATTTGATATTCCAAAAATCACAACAACCATCGCGCAGGCAAATTTCCTTTGTTTTAAACAAAATAACCGACTGGGGAAGGTGAACGGCAACGAAACCGCAAGAGCTTATCGAAGACGGCAAAACCGAGACGTTTGCCGGCAACGTTTTGGGTGCCATGCATTGTGGGCTGGGCTGCTGGGCTATACTCGGTCAAAGTGTTTGTGCCGCACGTTATTCTTCATCCAATTGACCGGAGTCAAAATTAGTACCTCGACATTCACCTTGGCATTATAAGGTGTGTATTTTACTACTACCTGATTTGCATCTCTTTCAAAAGATTCCAAAAATGAGCTGGTGCTAATGATTTTATTCATACAACTCACCAACAAGTCATAATCCCCGAGGTCATCACAAATTAATTTGTTGATCATTGATGACCTCACGTATGAGCACATATTCTTTGGAGACTGACCTAATTTTCCCACGCTCATCAATTATGCTCGGTAACAATGTGTTACCCCAATTATTGAAATTCTTCACCAACTCTCTAATCTTCCTACTCAAGTCATCTAGTAAGGTCTAAAAACCTTGCAATGATTTTACTAACACATGAGTAGGCTTTAATGATTGGGGCCTATTGTTTGTATCAAACCTTGAGGCCTTATACATGACATCCAGATCACTGGCCCTAGGGATCCAATTTTCAATCAATGGTATCACTACCTCCTGATCCCTATCAATATTCTTTATTGCATCTAATAGAAAAGAATATAAAGAATGTATAGATAGAAATTTATTATCAACGTTTTCATTCAAATGCCTTAAAATAGTAGTAACAATCTCTTTTTTATTTGAAAGAGATCCCTCGTCACTTACCCTCAAAGATTCATGTAACTCATCAATTCTTTGCAAGAGTTGCTTCTTTGTAGGATCAATAGAGCACTCTATTTCTTCATCAATTTCCTCTAAAGAAGGGGTCAAGGAAGGATTCTAATAGGGAGACCCTAGTGTGGAAACCATTGAAACAAGAGGCACTAACCCTACTATGGAAGGTAATGTATTGGTCCCTGGAGCACTTGATGTCTCCACAATCTATCTATACCTTAACCTTTCCACCTCAGTTTGCAACTCAACATTCCTCTATTGCATCTTGTTGTATTGTTCAATCAAAAGGTTATACTTCTCCATTAGGCTTTTCTTTTCAACCTCCTCCCTTTTAGCAGTATTTTGCACCAATTTGGCCACATTCACAGTTAAACTAGTGGCCTTGGTGGTTGAGGTCTCTGAAGCTCTCTTTATTATTAATCCCCCTCTGAAATTTGGATTAATGTCTATAATATTTGACTTTATCCCTTGTGGGGCCAATGTCCAAATTTCCAAGGTTTCATACTCTTCACTGAAAGCAGAATCTTGAAGTGTTGCCTTGAATTCTTCTTCAGATTCTTGCAAGGGATGCTTGGACTTCATAATAGCATTAAAGGTCTCTGCATCTACAATGTCCCATTCAGGAAGAATCAATACACCATCCTAACTCACCAATTTTTTTCCTCCCTCAGAAGTGATGTTCTTAAATTCTTCCATTAATTTAGCTTTCACTTCCTCATGATTCTCCTGGTCTGACCTGTCAAGTATTAGTTCTCTTATCTCCTTACATTTATTTTGATATTCTTCAAACTTCATCCTCTATACCAATTGCAAGAATACAGGAGTCTTGACAAATGCATTTTCATCTAGAAACTCCTTACATGCTTCCATTCTTGCATCTTGTACACTTTTTCCTTTCATATCTAAATAAGATAAAACCAATTCAACTAGCCTAGGAGGGGAAGGCATACCAACCTGCATGTCTTGATTAGTAAAAATAATTTCATCCATCAAACTCTCCTGTGGTTGATTAGTTATTTTCCTTTTAGGGCTTGGCTCAAATGGTGGCACTGATGGGGGACTATCTTCTAGTGATGACTCTAAATCAATGATCTTAATTGTCATGGCACTTTGAATTTTGGACTTGGTTATGAAGGAAACTTCATAATTTGCTTCCCCTTTCTGTCCACTTCTTCCTCATCACTGCTGCTATCCTTTTTTCTTCTGTAAATGGGCCACTTTTCTGTAGGTTGGTATGCTGGCCTTGTTTCAAATGGTCTGGCACCTTGTTCTTGTACACCTAGACTCAACTCTAAGTTCACCTTTTTGGTTCTCAAAGTTCCCATAATCTCTATGAAGTTCTCCATCAAAAAATCAATTTTCTTATGGTGGGGACTGAACTCCAACAATGGATCATATTTCAGATCCATTTTGTGCACAATATCTAATAACTTATCATAAGCTATCCATTTCTCCTTGTTCAACTCCTACTTATTTAGGTCGAACTCATTTTTTATTAGGTCCTCAGGAAAGTTGAACTCATGCACAAACTTGTTAGCCTTTATTCTTTGTCTAAAAAAGGTAAAGAAACCCTCAAGATCATGCTACTGCTTTGGACCACATCTCAAATGATAATCCTCAAAGAATTTCTCAAAGTGCACCCAACCTCCTTTTAAAAAGGAAAAATCATATACCACTGTATAATCAGGGAAAAATGTTCCCTTACCCCTCCTTGTGTGGTTATCCTCATGGTTGCAACCTATCTGCCACATAACTTCTACAAACCCCACTCTTGGTGGCACATTGTATGGCAGTACATGAGGGGATCCTTGAAAACCATATACCCTCAAAACAATGTTGACTAGGTATGGAATAATGTCACCCCAGTTATGGATGACTTTTAATTCTGGCTTCCTCCCCTTTGGCTTGATGAAATCATGTAATTCCTTAGGAATCCTAGGTACATTCACCATCAATCTAGCCATCAATCTAGAAGAAAAACAATTATC
The DNA here is from genome assembly GCA_007258455.2 of Sequoia sempervirens. NCBI lineage: Eukaryota > Viridiplantae > Streptophyta > Pinopsida > Cupressales > Cupressaceae > Sequoia > Sequoia sempervirens. Next base: position 50,713 of record VDFB02386732.1, read on the forward strand.
AAATTGTACATAACTAGTGCTTTCCTTATTACAAGATAAATCTTAAAACCCATATTTGTATTGGCAATCTTTCACCATCAATTGATTTCCTTAATTTCATCTTCTCAGAGAAGAAGTTAGCATTCTTGAATAAAAACATATGTATTAGCATAGAATACCAAAAGAATTGAGTTTTGGTATCATTTTTATGTAGCTTTGACAACCCCTCATGCATCCTCTCAGCCAAGAAAGAAGCAAAGTCATATGTGACAGAGAAGTTAGGGTGTTGTATTTGCACCCCCATGAACATGTATGCAATGGGCATCACCACACCAGGACTAAAACCCAAAATATGACACAATGAATAAAAAGTGGCCAAGAAATGATATGCAAAAAAAATTAATCTAAAAGGTTCTTGGTCACTACCTAGGCTAATATGAAATTTTGAACCTCCTTCCCTAGCCAGATGAGGTGGAAGCAATTTAGCTCTGAAAAGAGACTTCAACTTTGCATATTCCTGCTTCATTTCCTCAAGGTTGATAGGTACGAAATCCTCACTCAGTTCACTCAAGTCAAAAATCTATTGAATATCATCTCTGTTAATGCTTAACAAAACCTTTCCATCATTATCCCTAATTACCCATGTGATAGGGTCATATCTTGCAGCTACTGCCCTAAGTAGGTCTACATCAGGGAAAAACTTTGGTACCACTACCTTCCTCATATCATACATCCATTCATTTGAAAAAGGGTGAGACAAATTCCTCTATCCATACCACAATTTGAACATTTCCAAACCCGTGAGAGGAAACCTAGCATCAACTATGTTGGAACAATTTTATACTAACCCCTCCCCCGGGATTTTCCCTCATATCAGAACCAATCCCTTATTTCTATCATTCATTGACTAGGGCAATTGATCCAGAAAATCATCATACAGGTTTCTTTTTAAATAGTCAATCTAGCTAGAATTTTGCTTGGGTGGTGCCATCTTGGATAAACTAGGGCTTCTTATAACTTCACACTTCAAATAGCTAGGACTAACCAGAGATATGAAATTACAGAACAAAATATTGCAATTTCTCGTGCAATTTAAATAAACTATAGCCCTAAAACATTTATCAACAAGCCCTATGATAAGTACAACAAGTCTTTTCCTTAATTCAAGCATAGAGTGACCGGGAAACATAGAAATTAACTCATGGCTCTTTTCGAAGAATTCCCAAATTCTGGCTGTCAGGGTTCACAACCTTTCTCTCGGCTCTAAAGCTGCTTCACAAAATACCCGAATGCTTTGTAACACACATAAAGTAGGAGAATTGATTTTATTTCAATCAAATTGTGCCAGTAAATGTCTCATCCGCCATTAAAGCTCACTCACACGTTGCACGAATGGCTCCAACCAGATTTGATGTAGATTTAAATTTGACTCGTTGATCCTTCATTTTGATCAAATCATCAATGGATACCTTCAAAACAAGCTAACACAATCACCAACATGGCCATAAGGGGCTCACCATACCATACATTGTGAAGAAAGTCCACGTGGTGGTTGCCTGTAATATCACAATCGGTAAAAAATTCAGAAACTTTGGATCACACGATGGCGGGCAACCATAGATCTTGAGCATCAATGATCTTGTTCCTTCAACACAATCATCAGCCCTATCATTAACCCTCGAGCAGCTTTTCCATCAAGATTATAACACATCCGTCGATTTGAATCGAGTGCATCTTAAGAGCACTTTAGTAACCCTCATTTTAATGTATTTAAGGCCGGATTAATTTTCCATGATATTTCCTTTATTCTTTCAGCTTCATCAGATGAGACATGTGGCGACCGCCCATGATATTGCGATCAACGATGGGGCCATCACGGGATGGTGGGGAACGGCTGATATCAAATGGTAGTTGATCAATGGTTGCGTAATTTCATCCCCTAGAAGGACACGTGACGCCTGCCCACGATATTGCAATTGGTAAAAATCCTACAACTTTCGATCATGCGATGGTGGGAAACTGTTGATATCCAAAGGAAATTTTATCAACGGTAGCATGAATTCAATCCCTTCTACAAAATAAAACATTCATTAAAAAGGACGATGGGACATCACTAGGCCAACGATAAACAATGACATAAGTTATTTTTGAAAAGATGAAACATGGGGCCTACTGAGACTTAGGAAATAAAACCCTACAGAGAAAATAAAGTATTAAAATCAAAGGGACTTGGCCTAGAAAAACCGATATGACATAAGTTTTTTTAAAACCTCATCAAAAGTAACAATGAAATAGAACCCAACAAAAGCATGAAATAAACATTAGGGTTTTACATGAAAACAAAGTTAAAACCCCAACCCTTAGAAAACTCAAACACCATGAAAGACCAGAGACATAAGGCAAGGCATGAGTGAAAAACAAGGAGCAAAATACTGAAGTTCCATCAGTGGCTCCAGTTGGGGATGTTCATTCCACTAGAATGAAGCGAGAATCCAGAATCTCAAGTTGAGCAGACCAAGATGCAGAGACGACCAAAAAGGGACTGTTTGGACAAAACAACCCCAACTATGTACAAAATATACAAACCTAAACTACGGTTCATGGAAAAGAATACTTCAAGTGGAGTATAACTTCAAGAACCATCCATGAACTGGCAGTTCCAGAAGATCTCCTGTCATATCTTGGAGGAAGTACGAATCTTCACCCCACTTACCATTAATAAAAAATGGACCCAACCAGATTGCATCAAATTTCCTGTGTTTCCCTTTATCTTCTAGTTTGGCATTCCACATTAAAACCAAATCTCCATCTTTGAAACTCCTTGCAATTTCCCTCTTGTCATATATATTTTTTACTTGCAACTGTAACTTTGCATTTCTCTTTTGGGCTTCCCTCCTGGTTTCATCTAATTCTATAAGAGCTTCCACTCTCAATTGTGTCTCATCATCAATTTCATTATCATACATCTAGAAAAACTTATACATTTCCATTAAGTTATTTTGGGGCAACCTGGCATTTATCCCATAAATCAAGTCAAATGGGGTACAACCTATTTCCTTCTTCACATTTACCCTATCTGCCCAGACTACTAATCTCAGCTTAGAATCCCAAGCCCTTTTATTCTGATCCAGGATTCTTTTAATAATCTTCATCAAGCTTTTATTGCTTGACTCTGCTTGTTCATTTCCCTGTGGGTGGTATGGTGATGAATAAGAAATTTGGATGTCATGCTTCTCACAAAACTCTGTGTATTCCTCATATCTAAAACACATTGAATTATTTGACATAATCTTTTCTGGACATCCAAATCTAGTCAATATGTTGCTCATCAAATCCCTTAATGTGTTTACAACCTCTACACCAATATCATAAACAACATTAACAATAACATATAATCTCATTTAATAGCTCAACATAATAGGATAATAGCAAATAGAATTGGCTATTCATTGACATTATCAACTATTTGGAGCATGAGATAACTACAACACAATCCCAAGATAAAATAGGTCATTGATTTGCAATTTTTAGCAAGCTCTAGGGAAAGACGAACAAATACTGAATCATACAACTTAGATCAGTGCCATATATCCATTGTGGGAGTCAAATTAATAAGTATTCAAGGGTTTATGACATATTTAACACAACATATACGATCCCTGATAACATTGCATTGCAATCTCATCAATATGTATTCTAACCCAATACTACTTATCAAATCCTTATACAGAACATATCCGCCTATAATCCCATTTAAGCATTTTAATTAATTTCCCTTGTCAACAAATGATAGGAAGAAGGGATTGGTTTTGATGTGAGGAAACACCCTAGGGGAGGGATTAGTGTATAATTGTTCCAACATAGCCTGATGGAACATTGGATCTTTGCTCATGCTTGGGAAACCTTTCACCAAAAGATGCCATGAATGCACCTTACCCAAAGTATGCTTTAGGACCTCCATGCATACAAACACAAGGATTGTCATTTATCATCTTGCAACAATGGTACCTAAGATGATGGTACTACCCCTCCCTTGGACATTGCTCTCTTCTTACAATTGGATACATCAATCCTCCTTTTGATTTTTTCAAAAAGATATGAAATCATTTCTAAGGAATTCCTTATTGGGTCAATGAGATCACCAAAAGTCTAGGACTTTTCAAATGAAGGTATATTATTGGCACCTAGGTATGTGCAGGATCATCATGGAAAAAATAGGCCCTTAAGTGGCAATTTTTTAAAAAAAATCAGAGTTAGGCAACTTGACGTAAAAATTTAAATAAGTGATCCATATTATTTTAAAAATATGCAAGAATAGAATTTGTAGAAAATTGAATGTATTTTCTAAAACACTAGGTTTATTTAATTTTATTTTAATCTATTTGGTGAAAATTTGAAATTTCAATATAGTAGTACTTAAATTTCAAGGAAAAACTAAGTAGGTGTCTGTCTGACCACCCTAACCACAATAAAATAATAATATTTTCTTATAATATTCTAGATATAAGTAGAAGACTCATGTCCCGATGTGATTCATATTTTTTTGTAATTTTTTTCCAAGTAAATAATTAATTATGAATTTTTTATTACAACTTTTAAAAAATATAAAAACTCATATGTCTGACCACCTTAACTTGAACAAAACTTCATGAAATTTATTTTTTCTTCTTTTAATCTTATAGTATGTGAAGCATAGAATGTGACGCATGTTTCAGATTCAAAAAATGTGATACCGTTTGAAATCTATAGATATTTTTCAATCATCCTATCAATTAGAATTTTAGTCATAATTCAAATAGAAAATTAATAACAATTATTTATTAAATTCAAAGTAAATCATAATTTATATTGGTGAAAAGTTGCTAATATCCTTTAAAAACCCTTTTCATTTCATCAATTTTGGGTAAAAAAAAAGTCATCAGTCACATACCCATCATATTGCCACTTTTTGGCGCATCATGATCTTGCACATACCCACCTATCCCTTTTCTATTCACTTGTTAGGACTTAGTAATGACTATCCAAAGAGAAAATGAGATAGTGGAAACAACCATTTATATTATTTATCTCACTGCAATCCATTTCATGGCTATAGTCATGTTGTCACCTAGTGTAGATTTATTTTTTCAAATTCATAGATAACATGAAGAAAAACCTGTAGCCTTTAATGGTACTGCTCTTATTCATGACTATGCTCTGTTCCCTTGAAGACCATGATTTATGATGGTTTTTATGCTAAATATCTTCATTAAAACACCCTTGTGCAAGTATATTCCTTCACTATTATAGCCTATTGCTAGAATGGATGATCAATGGTATGAAAAGGTAAAAATACAGCTATGCTTTGCTTCCTTCACTACTTGTTGCTGATTGTTGATTGTTGTTCATATGCACTTGTAGCATTGTAATGCTTGATGTCCTACATGAACCTGCATGGCTATCTTGTAGCATAACCTCATAGTTGTTGTTCATATACACTTGTACTATGGCCTTGGCTTCCAAAATGAGACCTCTTCTGAATCATAACTGCTTAATTGTTATTTTTAACCTTTTGTTTCTTGTATGCAATCATGATCCATGTTGGATCAATCATGATGACCAAAACCCCTACATGAAAGGTTATGAGCATAGAAATTGTATCTCAATCACATGATATGAGGGTTCCATTGCTGTCATAAACCTCTTGTAATGACATGTTTACAATAGGCATATTATTTGTGTCAACTAGAGTTGATGTTTCTTGAATGTCTTTTCCTTTTATGCCTTTCCTTAAAACATCATGCATTGAATGTTATCTGAAAACTTGTTCACCTAATGTTTGATTGTGAAGGCCTTGAATAGAGCCTTATGCAACTTTAGATTTATTTTTTGTTGTTTTCCTTCATCAGACCATTGTAGCATGCATTTTTGGTTGTCCTTATCAATGAAAATGACCATTACCTATTGCATTCACTTTCACCAGTACACCCATGAATGAATAATATCAATCCCCTTTGCCTCTTGTAACTCTTGCAAAGGTGTTGTCCTTGTACTTGTATCCTGACCTTGATTCAACCATTTCTCTTCTTTTGTTATGTGTAATAAATACACATAGTCTCCTCATTTTATCTTTATTGGATAGCCACCTATCACATATGTGGGTGACCTATCAACTCACGTTCCTATGTGATGTGTGATTGTCCAATAGGGTTATGGTGAGAGGGGATTGAAAACAACTTGAAATGCTTCCTCATTGTTTAAAAGATGCATAACTGAACTTGATGCATCTATGAAGTCACTTCCTTTATAAACAGATCATGGATCTTCTTAAGAAGATTGAAGGACATATCAACATAGTATGTTTTGTCTTTTGAATCTGTCATTTCCTGTCTTGTCTTATGTTACTAGTCTTTTATGGTATTGGGAAAATCCTAAGGTTTGGGTTTTGTCTTTGACTGAATCCCTCTATCTCTCTCCCCTCTACCCATAACCCTAAACCCTCTCTCTCTCTCTCTCTCTCTCTCTCTCTCTCTCAAGTCTCTCCCTCCTACCCCCTCTCCCTCTCTTAGGTCTTTATCTATCACTCACTCACTCCATCTATGTGTCTCCCTCTGCCCCCTAAACCCTAAACCCTAAACCCTTAACCATAAACCTTAAACCCTTAACCCTTAACCTCTAAACCCTTAAACCCTCCCCTCTACATTTAACCCTCTACCCCATATCTCTCTCCCACTCCCTCCTCTTTCCCTCTCTCTCAAGTCTCACCCTCCTACCCCTTCTCTACTTTCTCTCTCTCTCACTCACTCTTATCTCCCTCCCCTCTACCCTTAAACCCCACCTTCTACCCTCTACCCTTAACCCTCTACTCTCTATCTCTCTCCTACTCCCTCCTCTCTCCACTGAATCCATCTATCTCTCTCCCTCACCCATAAGCCTAAACCCTTAACCCTAAACCCCAAACCTTAAACCCTCTACCCTCTACCCTCTCACTCTCAACTCACTCTCTCTATCTCTCTCCCCTCTACCCTTAACCCTAAACCTTAAACCCTTAACCCTTAAACTCTAAACCCTTAATATTAGGTGTATTAAAACATTATAAAAGTATAAATTTTTGGAGTTCTATTAGGAATTGAATGATAAATGACGATGAATAGGAAAATCTAAGGCACTTTAATATTTTCAACTAAAAAGTTAGAGTTCAATTAGGATTAGTGTTCACTTAGGGTTAGGTTTAGGGTTCAATTAATGTTCAATTTGGGTTAGGATTGAGGATGAGGTTGGGGTTTAATTAAGGTTATGAATTCAATAAGAGTTCAAATAGGGTCAAGGTTAAGGTTAGGGTTGGGGTTAAGGTTCAATTAGGATAAGAATTAGTGTTAGGGTTAGGATTAGAGTTCAACTATAGTTCAAAGTTAGGGTTATGGTACAATTAGGACTATTCTTCAATAAATGTTCAGTTAGGGTTAATACTTAATTAAGGTTAGTTTTAAAGTTCAATTAGGGTTTGGGTTAGGGTTGGGATTATGAATCAAGTAGGTTTGGGTTAGGGTTTGATTAGAGTTAGGTTTAGGGTTTAGTTAGAGTTAGGGTTATGGTTAGGGGTAGAATTCAATTATGCTTAGTGGTCAATTAAAATTAGATTTAGTGTTCAATTAGGGTAAGGGTTAGAGTCCAAATAGTGTTAGGGTTTAACTAGGGTTAGCATTAGAATAGAATAAAGTTTTGTGTTTAATTATGATATCTAGAATTTAGTATAATTTTAGAAAATGAAATGATTTGGACATAAAGAAAAAAAATAGAAAAGTTGATTTTATATAGATCTTATTTGTTAATTTATTCTAAAATTCTAATTAATAATTGTTTAATTAATTTAAAATGAATATTTAATTGTATTGTATTGTATTGTATTCGATAATTAGTAAAACTAAATAGATAATAAATATTTTATGGATTTTAAAAATTAGAAGGGTTAGGATTATAATTCTATAACTAAAAGTAATTCTAAGGGTTATTAACCATCAAACACCTTTCTACTGGGATTATAATATCTTCATTGATTTAAAACACGTGCATCTTATAACTACTTTAGTAACCCACGACATAATGTATTAAATACACATCAAAGTATTTATCATTCCTTCGGCTTCACCGGATGAGACACGTGGGGCTCGGCCATGATATTGCGATCAACTGGTGGGGTCATTGCAGGATAGTGGGGAACGGCTGAGATCACACGACAATTGATCTACGGCCATGCAAACTTGTCCCTCTACAAAATAAAAACATTTATTAGGGGAGAGGGCCCAATACACGTGGCGCTCGCCCATGATATCGTGATCAACTAGTGGGGTCATCATGGGATGTCAGGAAACGGTTGAGATCACACGATGATTGATCTATAGCCATGCAAACTTGTCCCTCTATAAAATAAAAAAAATTATTAGGGGAGAGGGCCCAGTAGTCATGCGGGGTGCAAAATAAAAAAAATTATTAGGGGAGAGGGTGCACTCAATTTTGATGCTAATGCCCAGTCTTACCACATATTTATACTATATATTGTAAATAAACAGTCCAAATGTAAATAAAGAAAAAACCAAATGATAAAAAATGGACCCATACTTGAACACATGAGAACCTCTAAATGTTATATGAAAAAAACATAAATACATTCATGAAGAAGTGAAATAATTATTTATTTGTTTCAACTAAAATATCACAACTCTCCACTATAAGTATATCATTTAAAAAATAAAATGCTCATTTAATAAAATAAGACACTCATTGAAACAAGTATTGTTATCATAGTGAAAAAATATTGTTCTTATGTGTACAACAATTGGGGTAGCAATGTACAAGCATTGGATAATTTTATATTAATAGTTTGTCCTACACAAATATAAAAGGTGAGCACAATAAATAACATGTATTTTCCCATTAAATGTGAAGGATTTTTAAAAAGTTTTACTGTTCAACTATTTGTCAATTTTTGTTCAATATAAGTTGTATTTTAAATCATTATGTGTTGTTTTTATAACAAAAAATAGATTTTTTGTGTTCAAATATTAGTCCATATGTGTTGAATATAAAAGGTAGAGCTATCAAAGATTTATGGTTATCAATAAGTATTTGGTCCACTTAGGTTGTATATTAATTTTAATTTAAATAAAAATATCATATTCTACAAAAAACAAATGATTTTTTTTTTGTTCAACTATTGGGGGTTCCATGATTAAGTTTTGGTCAAACCTTTAAAAAGTCAAATTTTAGACACTTCTCAAAAGATCTTCCAATGTGGCGAGTTGCATGATGAGTCGTACCTCCAAACCTTAGTTATAGATAAATAAGAGACCAGTCTACATTTCAAAAAAAAATTAAGGTTCTATGATATTCTAGTCAATTGCTACATGCTGAGAAAGTTAGCCTGCATGACTATTGGGCCCTCTCCCCTAAAGGAATAAGGGGACATCACTAGGCCGATGACAAACAATGACATTAGTTGTTTTAACGAGGGAACACGGGACCAATAAAAGACTTAGGAAAAATAAAGTCAGGTGAAGGAAAATAAAGCAATAAAAAAAAAGGGGGCCCAACCTAGACAAAGTGATGGAGCTTAAGTTGTTTTAAAGCCTTACCAAAAAGTAATAGCCAAATAGATCCCATCCAAGGTGTAAGATGAACACTAGGGTTTTACATGAAGATGAAGGTAAAACATCAACCTTAGGATTTTCCCAAACACCATAGATGACCAGAGAGACAAGACAGGATAAAATAGAACAGAAAGAAAAAAACTTTGAAGTTCCATCACTACCCATAACCCTAAACCCTAAACCATTAACCCTTAACCCTTAAACTCCAAACCCTTAAACCCTCTACCCTCTCTCTCTCAAGTCTCTCCCTCCTACCCCTCTCCCTCTCTCGGTCTCTCTCTCAAGTCTCTCCCTCCTACCCCTTCTCCCTCTCTTAGGTCTTTCTCTCACTCGCTCACTCCCTCTATCTTTCTCCCCTCCACTTTAACTCTAAACCCTTAAACCATCTACCATGTACCCTTAACCCTCCCTACCTCACTCTCTCTCCCACTCCCTCCCTCCCTCTCTCTCAAGTATCTTCAATATCCTACCCCCTCTCCCTCTCTTAGGTCTCTCACTCACTCACTCCCTCTATCTCTCTCCCCTTAACCCTAAACCCTAAACCCTAAACCCTCTACCCTCCCTTCCTTTATCTCTCTCTCAAGTCTCTCCCTCCTAGCACCACTCCCTCTTTGAGGTCTCTCTCTCACTCACTCACTCACTCACTCAATCTATCTCAAATCTCCTCCTCCCTACCCGCTTCTCCCTCTCTTAGGTCTTTCTCTCCTCCTCCTCCTCCTTCTATCTATGTCTCCACACTTAACCCTAAACCCTTGACCATCTACCCTCTACCTTAACCTCCCTCCTCTATCTCTCTCCCTCCCTCCCTCTCTCTCTCTCAAAAGTGTCTTCCAATATCCTACCCCCTCTCCTCTCTTAGATTCTCTCTCTCTCTCCTCCTCCCTCTATCTCTCTCCCTAAACCCTAAACCCCTTAACCCTTAAGGCCCTCTGCCTCTGCCTGCCTCCTTCCATTATCTCTCTCCCACTCCTCCTACATATATATATATAAGTTCTCCTCCTACCTCCTCCTCCTAAACCCCTCAACCATAAACCCTTAAACCTTCACAACATCCTCTACCTCAACACTTTCCCTCTCCTTCCCCCTCCTAATTCTCTCCTCTCTCTCTCTCTCTACCTCTGCCCTTCTTCCCCTCTTCCTCTCCTTCCCTCTAATTCTCTCCCTCTCTCTCTCTCCCCTCCTTTCTCCTTCCCACTCTGTTATTTCTCTCTCTATATATCTCTCCTTCCCCTCTAATTCTCTCTCTCCCCTCTTTTCCTCTAGCTTGCTCTCTCTATCTCTCTCTCTCTCTATCTCTGCTCTCTCTCTCCCTTTTCCCACCTCTCCCTCTCTCTCCCTTTCCCTCTCTCTCTCTCTCCCTTTCCCTCTCTCTCCCTCTCTCTCTCTCTTGCCCACCCTCCACCTCCTAATTACTCTTGGGTATATGTGTGGAAAAATTAGATATCCAATTTATAGCACCAAAATATTACATTTTAAAATGTTTTTCAAATTAGATATCAGACATGAATTGGATATCCAAAACAAATTGGATATCCGATTTGTAGTACTTTGGATTGGGAATTTCTATGGAGCAATGTACTGATAGCCATCCCAAAAAAAAAATCAACTCGGGATTTTCACGGTTTTTGGAGAGTTCAAAATGCTCCTTTTTTCATGTTGCCACTTTTTGGCTCATCATGATCCTACACATACCCAAGTCTAAATTAGGTAGTTATTATTGCTAAGGTGGATCACTCCTTTCTTTGAAGGCCATATACTTATGATTGGGTCAAGTGTTCTTTTCTTTAGAAAATTCCTATTGCCTTTTTCATAGGTTAATTATGATTTTATGAGATGGGTTATAAAACACTTATTTCAAACAAATATCTTTATGAAAGAAGTATATTGGCATGAAATTAAATATGATTTGTATTCCAATTTAAAAACTACAAAGAATGGAAACAATTCTTTGAACACATAAACTATTATGTAGTAGCCAATTAAAATGAAAAAGCTTACTCTATATTAGTTAGGATACACAACTAAGAAAATGATCTAAAGTTACTTATTTATCCTAGAGGAACTAAGTATATAGTATACAAAGAAAACCAACAAACCCACAACTACCCCTATTTTGAAGGAGTTTAGTTTTCTCCCCTTCCTTATCTCGCTAATATTATCTAATTATTTTAAAGAGATGAAAGGTCATAACAAAACTTTATTCAACCCAGTAAATAGCTTGGTTAATGAAACTTGACAAGGAAAAACAATTGCTACATTTTGGCATTTCATATTTGAATGAAAATGGTGACAATAATCTACTTATAGTTTAATAAAACACTATTTTTATAAGAGGCTTGACATTAGAAAGATAAGTGTTACTTATAGTTTAATAAAACACTATTATAGTTTACCAACATATACTATTGTATACTTGCATGGCTTCTTAGTTAATATGTGGGGAGAGAAAGAGAGATGAGAGATATATATAGGAAGGGAAGAGAGATGGAGAAACTGGGGAAAGAGAAAGAGGAAGAGGTGGAGATAGAGAGAATCAATGAATAGGGGATAGGGAGGAGAGATGGTGTGAAGATAGAGAGGGAGGGAGAGAGGAAAGGACTGTAGATCAAAGAGATAGAGAGAGGGTGAGGAGGAGATAAAAAGAGAAATGAGATAGAGATATAGGTAGGAGGATGGGTCTGAATGAGGAGAGAAGGGGGAGAGGGAGATAACTCAATAGATAGAGGGCGGGGTGACATAGATGGTGGGGAGATATGAGAGACAGAGGCGATAGGGAGAGATATGTCAATTACCCTCTATATCTCTATCTATTTCATGCCTCTCTTTGCTCCTCTCTACCCCTCTCTATCTCTTTGTCTCCCTTTCTATTTGTGATTTTTTCATTATCCCTCTCTCTCTATATTTTCTTCCCTATATTTATCTTTGTCTCCTTAAGTGTGCAATGGGTACATTGAAGAGGGTCTTAAAGGATAATTGTCATGTCTTTATTAATCAAATAACAAGCTACCTTGAGCATAGCTCCCCAGGACACATGCCATCGTTGGATTGTTGACATAAGGAAACATCGATCAAAATTTAGTTTTCTCTCTCTCATATTAATATATATTACTATTATATTAAATATATATTATAATAATTATATTTTGTATTATATAAAAATATACTTATTATTAATTATTAATTATAATAATTTTATACGTATTTAATAATTTTGTTATAGAATATAATATATAATTATAATAAGTTGAATAATTATATTATTTATTATGTAAAATATAGCTAATATATACTTAACTATATTGTAGAATATTAAAATCTAGCTAAATGGCACCAAAATTTTGAACTTAGTTAACATACTATAAAACCTAACAAAACCAGGTTGTAGCTCGTCAAATTCAAGAAGTGAAAGGTCAATACCAGCGCCGAGGAAGAATTTGGAGTAGTGAAAACAAGGTCAATGCCAACGTCGAGTAAGAGTTTGGAGTAGTGAAAACAAGGTCAATGCCAGCACAAAGGAAGAGTGTGGAGTAGTGAAAACAAGGTCAATGCCAACGCTGAGGAAGAGTTTGGAGTTAAAACAAGGTCAATACCAATGCCAACGAAGACTTTGGAGGAGTGAAAACAAGGTCAATATCAGCGTTGAGGAAGAGTTTGGAGGAGTGAAAACAAGGTCAATAACAGCACCAACGAAGAGTTTGGAGTTAAAACAAGGTCAATACCAGCGCCGACGAAGAGTTTGGAGGAGTGAAAAAAAGTTCAATATTAGCACTGAGGAAGAGTTTGGAGGAGTTAAAACAAGGTCAATACCAGCATCGAGGACGAGGTTGAGGGAACTCAGGGAAAATCAATGACCAAGGGGCAATGAGTATTGTAAGTTTGGCACCCCCATTCTCTTTAACATTCAATTTTCATGCCTAGTTTCCAAAGATCTTCTCGTACATTGGTACCCCCATTCTCATAAAATGTTATAAGATAAGACAGAAAAAATAAAATAGCTTAGTCTTTCACATTTTTATCCACCAGCCTCAGGTCTTGGAAAAACTCCCATAATCTAACCACATCTTGGTTGAGGTCTAGGATTTCATCAAACATAGCCTTCATCGCATGAGTTTGAAGCAATTGTAGACTTAGCCCAAGTATATTCTAGGCTAAGGTAGATCTAATGAATGGAAATAGAGGCATAAAAATTTTCTTTAATACATCCACCACAAACATATGCAAGGTGTTGGTTTTTTTTATGGTAAACAGGTTGATCTTCTAATCTACGTATGGAATTGCCAATTCCAATAAAGGGCAGCTCTTAGGACCTGGACCAACTGATGAGGATTTGAAAGACCTCCTACACTTTGGGATCTGCAAGACCCAAGAGGGTGATCCCTTAATGCACTTACAACCTTTGCACCATCATCATAAACAACATTAATAGCAACAAAAAATCTCATTTAATAGCTCAACATAATAGGATAATACCGAATAGAATTGGTTGTTTATCAATAATATCAACTATTTGGAGCATGAGATAACTACACCAACATTTCACAGTAGAAGATAGTCATTTATTTTCAATTTGTAGCAAGCTCTAGGTAAAGGAAAACAAATATTGAACCATATGAATAAGTACAACTTAGATCAGTGCCATATATCCATTGGAGGAGTCAAATTTATAAGCATCTAAGGTTTTATGATAGATTTAACACATAACATATAAGATCCTTGATAACATTGCTTTACAATCCTCATCAATATGTATTCTAACCCAATACTACTTATCAAATCCTTATACATAACATATCACACCTACAATCCCACATTCGAGCATTTTTAATTAATTTCTTGAATTAAACCTTCCCCACAAAAAATAATCATACACACCACAATAGTGGATAGATAGAAACAACCCTTGATCATTTTATTCAAAATTCATATATGCTTGTACAATGGAGAGACATGAGTTCAAATTAATCATATCAATTCAAATGCCAGTACTGTCATAAAACATCAAATCCCCATGAATTCAAAACCTACTACAGAATGACTCCAAACCTAAATTGCATTTTCCCTAAAACCATCAGACTTTACAATTTTCTCTGCAACTTCATCTAGAATCGACAAAAAATATCTAACTTGCTAACCCATACTTCTGGCCTTGAAATAATTCTTATAGAAAAAGAAGGAGAAAACAAGCATTGGGCCAGAAAGCACATGTCACAAGCCAATTGGAACGCCTTGTGATATTCCAAAAATTTGTTACAACAACAATCTCCCAAGAGAATCTTCTTGTTCATCGTGCCCACTGAGAATGGTTGATGCAGTAAAAAAAAAATTCAAGAATTTTGTGCCTAGACTATCACCAAAAAGCAAAACTATAATCTATTGTAACTGCAACAACTGATTTGTCAACCGTTAGCAGCCTACTCCTTTTCACTCTTCCTCAGCTAAATATACAATTACCCATTTATGGTAATCTTCATTAGTTGGCCAATCAAAATTGATCACCTCAATCACCTTGACACTATAAGGTTTGTACTTAACTGCCACTTGATTCGCTTCTCTTTTAAAAGACTCCAAGAATGAGCTGGTGCTAATGATTTTGTCCATACAGCTAACCAAAAAATCTTAATCTGAGTTACCCTATTTTTGAGGATTTTGTAGTCAAAACATTATATAAAGGGGCTCTTACACTTTTTGTGATTACTGTAGCTTGTGTAAGAGGCCCCATGGATACTATTGTAATTGTATGATGCATGAATAAGCTGTAGGATGAGAAATAAAGAAGATATAGCTGTTGTCCTCAATATTTTTGCAAAGAAAAGCATCTGAAATGAGAGGTTCAAGCCTAGGTTTCAACAAAACATGTATGGGAGATTTTATTTTATGAATTTTTATCCATGTGCAGACCTAATGGGTTGTTTCTGAACACTGAATATAAATGATATACATACACACACACACATATATATATCTATGTATGTATGTATGTATTTATGTATGTATGTATGTATGTATATGTATTTTTAAATGTAAATGTAAATGCAATTACTGGATGCTCTCCTAGAACAATAAATGCAACATATAATTAAAGAAATTTATATCTATGTATATAAATGTGTATTTCTAAATGCAAGTATAAATGCAAAGAGCATATGGTTTTGTAGTGTTATAGATACAACATATCCATAAATTAATGTAATTGAAATTCTAAAGTCTTCAACACATATAATATGAAATCGATCAAACTATTAAACTACATGAGAAATAAATGAAAACAGTAAATACATATGTATATGTATTTGTAAATGTAAGTGTAAAATAAATAAGAATAATGAAAATTATAAAAAAGGATACTACAAAATGTCTCACCCTCTTGGTAGTGATAACCTCCTCCACACACAACCCTTAAAAATTATGAATGAAGCCGGATATATTTGAAGAACTCAAGTTGATTCTCTCCTACCTAATGCAATTAGTTATTTTTATCCTTACAAACATTTATAGTAAGATACTAGAGGCATAGACCAGGTCTTCATAATAGAAAGAATTTGATCATACTTTCAATGATGGCATTATGAAAACCTTTGGTTAAATAAAGAATTCCTATCTAGGTTCTTTAAATCATGTCCAACCGTATAAGAGAAGACCACTGCTATGTGTACTTGGATACCATGGAGAAAGGCTAGTCTTTGGGATCTTTCATCAATCATCCTACCTTAAAACATGCCAAAAATCTCCTAGCAAGTAGACATAGAAAGATTTAATATGACTTAAAAATTCTTTATTGCCAAAGCGTAAACTTATGATGACTTAACCAGGCCTAGTACACACTCCCTCCCCGTTACCACTTAGACATATGGAAATTAAATGTAAATTTGCTGCTATTTTTAGTCATGTAGGTGTCCAATAAACCACTTGGTGATGTTTCCCTTCAAGTTTATTTACTTGAATGAAAAGAAAAAGTCATTTGATTACAATTAGAGAATACATTTGAGGCCTTGGTTGTGTAACTGGTGGACCATAGTCATATTTAACACTTGTTACAAAGTTTGGGAGTTAAAAAATTAAGTAGATTTGATTTGTGATGGACACATTTGGATGGTAGTAACAACAACTTGCAATCTATCAAGACTTGATTATATAACTTGTGAAATTCCTAGCAGTAAGAGTGATAGATTAATCATAATGTCACCTTAGGATGTATCACATGAAAGAACTTCATCCAACACATCCTTATGAGTGCGAGGGTATCACCAAATGATTATTTATTAGATGCAATGTTTACCATGAGTGAGGGGGTCAACTAATCAAAATTGTCATGCTCTTCTGTGTTAATCTGGGCCCTCATCGTTGCGGGTTTCAGAGTGCCTGGGAATTGATGGGTATGTTGGACCTTGTCTGGGTTACAAAGATTGGATGCATTTGGTTCGATATGCATAGGTATGCACTGTCAGCAAATTATATACAACTAAAAGATAAGGATCAGATTAATGGAGTGGCTATGTACATTGATGGAAGGCCAAAAGCATCAAGGAATATTGTAGGGTTTATAAATAGTACATGACCTAGGTTAACAAATAAGCAACCCAATTGCATATTCGAGGCACACGAGGGAAACCATGTATTCATATGTGCGATAAAATCAATAACTACATGGGAAGAGTTGCTAATCGATTACAATTTGAATCGCTTAGTTACAAAAATAGTTACTTTGGGGGTGGTATGTACTATGTACCATTTTACCCAACATCCAATTAATGACTCCAATATACCATTTTATTCTTATGTTTTTCTTCGTAAGTCTATTGGTTTCATTACAGTAATGTTTTATATTTAATTTTATCCGCAGAGGACATTGATGTTACGGAGGCTTTCACCCACATATGTACAGTTATGATGCTTGTGACTTCTGCCTAATAGGTTTACCTCATTGTAATTATAAAAATTAGATATATAACCAAAATGTTTATTATTATATTTTTCATAAGTTTATTAGGTTATTCGATAATATTTTTTAATATTTTATTCTTGATCATTGATCGGGGAAAGGCACCAGCAGTTGAGGAGAGCATCCATAGTGAGGTGCAGTCAATATTTTCTGATGATGGCATTGCTTATTCAGCAAACCCTCTCAATACAATAAAGAATATCCAAAAAAAATGCAATGAAGAAATGGTTAAGTTGATGTTCATAGTGCCTCAAATAGATGATATAAGAGAGAGGGTTAAAATATTGACCGAGAGATTACAAAACTTGCAAGTAAGTTGTCATGAGGTCTTTAATTATAACATAAGTTCATTCATGGTTTTATATTTTGTACTCTTTTATGTCATGAACTAAAATATGTGTTGCTTTTATAGGGTTATTTTCCTCCTCATGATGCTCCTGGCCATGATTAGGGTACTACAAGTGTTGCCCAAGGAGTAGGGGTTGGTACAAGTGTCCATCCTTATCTTCCTACGCATACATCACATCATATGACCCCATCATCCATGCCTATATTGTCATCTGAAATGTCAGCAACACATACCATGCAGGCATCTGTTAATGCACCCTCTGGAAGTGAACAAATGCCATAACATGCGTCAGGACATGTACTTGGGGATGCAGAGGCCACTAGTATTAGTGATGTTTTAGCAACATTTCCTAGATCTTCCCATATTACTAGTACGGGAACATTGTCGGTCACACTTGTGGTGACTGAGGATTTCGTTCCCATAAAGATAGAGAAGGTCCCAAGTACTTTAAAATATTTTAATTATTATTATAAATAATCCAATTGAAATTTACTTATTGATCGCTCTTTTTAGACTATTGATCCCATGATCATTTTACAGGAAATGATGTTTTTTATAAGCATCTAAGTGATATTACATTGGAGCTCTTCGGGCCCACCATACGTACACGGTGGAATGCCCAAAATCAAGATTTAAAAGATGAGCTCATTAACCGTTTAGGTGTGTTGTTCGGTGATAAAACATTCAACCAAACTAAGGTCCTTAAGAAAGCTAGTACCTATCTAAAGTATGTGGGGCCAATATAGGTCACATTTAGAGAAGAACAAAAAGTACGAGTATCCCCCCATGATTCCAGAGAGGGAGTGGAAGGACCTGGTGTCAGATGGAAAGGAGAAGGCTAAAAAGAAAAAAGGAAAGACACCACTAGGCCAAAGAAGGTATGTGATACTATCAACAATGTAATTATATACTGATTACTCTTTATTTTTACATAATCTAACATATTTCAATCTTTTCATAGGCTTCTCGACACATCGAAGGAAACAAAGGCAAGACTAGAAAAATACGGGCAACACAAACTTGGCTTTGGTGGTTATATGAAATTAGCCGCATGAATTGTAAGTATCAATAAATGAAACATAGTATCCAAATAATAAATTGAAAACAATTTTGGTTTTATCACACCATAGAAGCAAAATTCATGATCTTATACAAAAATGTAGGGCTCTGAATTCAACAAAGTTCCCATAGAAGATGACCCAAAGATTTCCTTCCAGCAAGCCTATGGAGCCGTGGCTGAATGCCTAAAAGTCTTGACTGGGAAAACACAACCTTCCACTACATTCGACACACAGGTAAATAAAATCAATAAAGTTTATTTAAAATTGAGTACTTGTGCAATCTATTTAATATTAATTTCCAGCATAAAGTAATTACATGCCTATTTATTTTAAACATTCAAGCAATGATAATATTGCCCATGACATTGGAATGCAACCTGGTGAGGGTGGAGCACAACCTACAAATGAAGGTCATGGTGTGCATCCTGGTACTTTAGAGCATGTAGAGCGTGATCAACATGTTGAGCATGATCAGGCTAGAGAAGATTAGGAACATGATGTGGCCCCATCAGGTAAAAAGGACCATCTAAAGTTCTTTTAAACATATTTAATTGCAATTGGTGTATTAATTAATGTAACCTTTCATGTTTCAACTTTAGAGCATGTAGAGCGTGATCAACGTGTTGAGCATGATCAGGCTGAAGATCGGGAACATGATGTGGCCCCATCAAGAAAGAAGAGGACCACTCCTCATGTTCTCTTAAACATATTTAATTTCAATTGGTGTGATAATTAATATGACAGCATAAATTATTTCAACTACAAATTAAGTTTACCCAGAGGTGTTGACATGTTGAGCACATGGTATAAAAGGTTAGAGAACATGATGTGGACCCATCGTAGCAAAAGATGTACTCTAATATTCTTTTAATTAATGAGGAAAGTAGCATAGCAATAATAATAAAACATATCAATTTAACATTTCTTTGTTATTGCAATAGACCCCCCTTGCAGCGGTGTCCATGTCATGAGTACACGACTAGGCATACATTAAGATCACAAGAAAAGGGAAAAACAACTAAAGGGGGAACAGATGATTTAGAAAATGATACTCCACTTCAATTTGTGTAACAAAAGAATCAAAAACAAAAGTGATTGTAATCATATCATGAGCGACATATTTTGATAACTTTCTTAAAAAACTAAAGAATGAATGTATTATATATGTTAATGAATGAATAACAGACTGTATTAAACTAGAATCTTTCTAATGAATAGATATATTATTAATGATGAATAGATATTTATATTTTATTAATGGATGAATGAATGAATTTTATATGTTATTAATGGATATGAATGAATGAATGTTATATGTTATTAATGGATGAATAAATGATTAATGTTATATGATTGGGTATGGGGAATTGAGAGTGATGTGAGGGGGGAGGAGAGGGGCCAAATGAGCTTCCACCATCACGTGGTTGGCCCTATTAATTAGAGAATATTAAAATATTCTCGAAACAAAGAAAAGCTCAATAAGGTAATGCACTTTTCAATATAAGAAATGCATCGTTTGAAGCATCAAACCAATATGCAAAGATGAAAGAAAGTGCTAACTTTTCACTATGGTGGCAGAAAAATGATTCTTTATACCTTGAATCCATGCTATGCATCATAATTTGAAGTTGAACATTCCATTCCAATGTTCTGAGTTTAGTTTGTTTGTATGGCTTTGTATGAATACCACATTGTGTTGTGTGTGGATTTGGTCTCAAAGCTCTATATCTTCTATTTTTAGTGGTGACATAACTCTAAAATTTGACTTTTTGCATAACAGGTTAGTGGAAAAATTGACAACTATGAAAGATTTAGAGGCTTGATTGAGATAGATACACATATATTTGGATCTTGTTGTTGATAGGAGGCTTCGACTTAACCATGAAATTTTGTACCATCTGTAGGTATACAAAATTTTCTCTACTTACATTCATTCTTGATCATAAATGTTGTAAATGATATTAATGCTTCAAACTTAAGATTCGTTTCATTGTTATAATGATCAAAATGTTATACTTTGCTATACATTCAAGCATTATCTTGCCCCCTACCCTTTGCTCTCTCCCCCCTCCTTTTAAGAATTTTCTGTCATAAAAGATCCACATTTTTGTCTCATTTACACAAATTTATCTGAAGTGCTAGGAGTGAATAAAGATATGTAAAATATGATGGATTATGTATAAACAACAACTTTCCATCGTATAGCTAATTAAATCCTTAATATTTGAATAGTTTAGAGCTTGAATAATTCTTGTATATGCATGTGTAGCAATAAGGGAGCCTATGTGAAGATTGAAATTTGAAACATCACTTTGGTATTTTTCCTTAGGCAGTGAAATGATATTTTGAGTAATACAAACCTACACACACATTGATATTTTTCAGCATTGCATTGAAGATTTTTTTTTCTCTTATACCTACCCTCAGCTAGACATGGAGGTATATAATATTGGTTTCTGGGTTTATTTTGTAAGTAGTTAATTTCACAAAGGAAGACTAGAATCTTCTTAATGTCCTGTGTTAGGTGTGAAAGCATATGAATCACTTGCTGAAGGCACCATTTTGTATTCACCCAAAAATTAGTTTGTTCCTTTTTTTTTATGTTTCTTGCATGTGTTATTTTTAGGCTCTACAGATGTAGCTCAACTCTTTCCTTTGCACTTTTCATCTATTTTGATGATTACAGTAGATTGTCCTCATAATTTTTCATGTAGATTTGTTTGTAACCTTATTTTCTACCAATAAATTTGCAAACTACTCACATATTAAGGACCATTTCACTAACTTGTAGTCATCCATTACTTCATATGTTGCAGGTTGTGTCTATGTGCTAATAAATTATGATGATTGCGAGAACTTTAATCCTACAAGTGTAGCCAATCTTTCACAAGTAAAAGTCTTACCTTATTTTATAGTACTTTAAATGGTTAATTGAAGGTGCTTCTTTAGATCTGAGATAGTTGAACCCTGGATTAAAATATGGTATTAGATGGGCAGTATAATGATAAAACTAAGGTCCATTGAACACAAATTATGAACATAATTTATTGGACTATGAATAGTGTTAAAATTATAATTATTTCTCCTTTACCTACCTCTGCATTAATGAAAAATATAGCAAATATTGGAAGTTCATTACATGTCTCATGTATGTGTTAGTATTTTAATTTTGTTTAAGTTGTTCAAGAACTTGATTAGGTCAAGAATATGTTCTACAAGCTCCGTTCTATTGACATTGCTCAACATTTTCCCTACACATTTTCTCTTCAATCCAGACGTTTCTTAAATCCTTCCCTTGTTAGCCCTTGGTTGTTCTCAAGTGTAATGCTTTTTCTATGCATCTTTCAGTCTGTATGTATGATCAGTCATCTCAAGTGTAATTATTTTTCTATTCATCTATGCATCTTGCAGTATGTATGTATGATCAGTCACCAGTCTCTGCGATGGTACATTTTAACAAAAAAATTTTAAAAAAAAATTACATTGTTTCATCGCAATTTCGATGAAAACCACCAACGAATCACCGAAAAGGTCTAATGAAGTTGCTATAGCTGCGACGAAGGCTTCGTCGTAACTCCTTTCCCATTTTGTCATAATTTTGATAAACTTTTGTTGTTGTTTCGACGCTACTCCTTGCCCATTTCATCAAAATGGCAACAAACTTGTGGTGTTGTTTCGACCCTACTCCTTGCCCATTTTGTCGATATTGCAATAAACTTTTGGGTTTGTTTCAACGCTACTCCTTGCCCATTTTGTCGAAATGGCAACAAAAAACTTTTGGTGTTGTTTTGACGCTACTCCTTGCCCATTTCGTGAAAATTCTGATGAACTTTCAATGTTGTTTCGATGCTACTCCTTTCCCATTTCTTTGAAATTGCGATGAACTTCTAGTGTTATTTCGATGCTACTCCTTGTCCATTTCATCAAAATGTCGAAAAACTTCTGGTGTAATTCATTGGTGGATATACGAAGTTTTCATCAATATTCCAATGAATATCTGAGTCATTTTATGATGCTGACGACCGAAAAATTTGTGTCGTTATTTCGATGTTTAATTTGTCATCGGCCTTTCGATAAAAAAATACCGACAAAAATGTTTTCTTTATTTCATTGCTTTTCTAACAAATATTTGTCGAACGACCGATGAACATCCATCAAAAAATTGTGTCAAATTTAGTAGTGCATTCTAGATAGTCTATTGGTCGAATGAATCCTACATCCAATAGCTTCTTTACTTCAATTTTGACTAGCAAGGAAATCTAAGGGTGCATTTTCCTAAGCTTTCTTCTAATGGGCTTTGCTTCAGAGTATACTGCTAGGTGATGGACTACAATTTCTGGATCGAGCCCTAGCATGTCTACGTAGCTCCATGCAAAGTTAACTTGTCTTTTTCTTAAGAAAGCTACTAGGAGTTCTTGTTCTTCTGACAGTAATGACTTTGCATAGAATGTGATGTGCGAGGTCTCCTTTGTTCCTAGATTAATTGGATTGCACTTTTCTTCTAGGACCATTGGTTTTTCTTGATGGAGAGCTCTAAAAGGAAGATTGAATCCCCCATCCTCAGGTGCTTCGGAGAGGTTTTCACCATTGGATGTATCCTTTCTTTTTACTTTTTTTGGGTTAGAGAGTGCCACGGTGTGGTTTTCACTCAAGGACCTAGAGATTATTCTAAATTTTTCACTTTTGTGATTGAGGGATTCAATCATTTCCCTATAGTAGGCATGTGTATCTAGCTCAATGATGAATTTTGCTTTGTGATCCCCACATGGAATGTTATCACGTAGTCCCATGAATTCTTAGAGTGCCTTATCATTTTAGAATATTTTAAGAATTGGTGGTCCTCGTTGGCCATAATCGATGAGTTGGGGGTAAACTAGGCATATTTCATGATTTTAATAGTCTGGCTCAAAGGATAATGTGCTAATAATGAGAAGGGTGGTATCCTCGAAGAGCCTAGGTAGGTTGGTAATGGGATCCTCATCATCACTACTACTATAGATGTCAGTTATGTCAAATGTGAAGTTGTCTATGACTCGACCTATAGATACAAGTAAGTGAAGTTCGGTTGCGGATAGCTAAGGAAGATTATTGACCTTTATAACTGGAGGACTTCGGCCACATATGGTTATACTCGGAGAGGTACATCCAAGGCCAAGGTTTCTCATTCACATCTCCAAAATGATAGGTATTATAAGCCTGTTGTCATTTTCCCAAGTCTCTAGTTTCTATCATAGCCCATTGTGAGCATCATTTGCAAACCTTTGCTTCTATCATCCATTGGTAGATCGGTTGATGGTCTATTATCTTGGTAGAGGAGATGAGATGGGTCCTCCTCTATGAGTTCTTTCCCGAGATCTCCCTGACTTATAAAGTTGGGATATTCTTTAGGGGATGTTTGAGATGTGGAGGCTTCATTTGATTGTGGACATCCTTGTGATCAAGGAGATTATGGTAACTCTCCTACCACAAAATCATTTTTGGGAAACGTGTATTTTCTACAACCATTATCCTAGATGATGACTTTGATATCAGAGATGGTGGGGATGGTGGGAGTGATGGGTCTCTTTGTCACAGAAGTGGAAGCAAGAGTGGTTGGATCAATGTATGGTGTTGATGGGCCTTCACCATTTTTAGGTACTTGAGGTATTTTGTAGTATTTTTCCTCAAGGTTCTTGCAGTAGGAGAATGGTTCAGGATCTCCATGGATGGTGACCTCTTGTCCTTCATATGTGAATTTGACACATTGATGGAAAGTTGATGCTACTACTTGCATTGCATGGATCCATGGACATCCTAGGAGAATGTTATAAGGCAAGTTGATGTCCAGGACCTGATAGGTGGTTTTCATGGTAGCCGACCCTACTTGAATAGGGATTTTGATTGTGCCTTGGGACACTCTTTCCTGATCATCATATGCTCTGATTGTAATACCTTTTCCTTTGTCGTTGGAATCCTCTAATATTTTTAACTGCTTAATGAGCTTGAGAGAACAAATATTCAAGCTTGCACCTCCATCCACCAAGACTCACTTAACTTTACTTTTCTACACTAGGAACTCTAAATGGAGTGCATGGTTATGAGATGGTTGAGCAGGAAAATCCTGATCAGATAACGTAAGGAGGTTTGGAGTGATGATTTTTTTGACCATAGCTTGGAATTGTTCTGGATCAAGATCTGCGAGGATGGTGGATGAAGCTAATGCTTCCTCAAGGATTTTCTTGTGGGCGGATGATATTTTTAATAACTCCATGATGGATATTTGTGTTGGAGTTCTTTTTAGTTGATCAAGGACATTGTAACCATTGGGAACGGATTGTGTATTGGACATGAAAGTTCTGTTTGGTTGAGATGATCCTACGATAGTATCTTTTCTACCTCTTGTGGTGACTCCACAATCAGCCTGAGCTCCTTTGATAGTGATTACTGCACAGTGTTCATCTAGGGAGGCGACGACAGTTTCATACACATGATTCATGTTTTTGGAGGTGACTTTCCCCTTATCAGTGTTATTGTTCCCTTTATTTTTATGGTTAGGCATCAGATTCATGTATATTTTGAGGTTTTGGTTTCTTGTTGACTTTTCCACATTTATGATCCTTTGATCAATGAGATCTTGGACTATGTTCTTTAACCTCATGCAATTGTTAGTGGTGTGTCCTTTGATTTTGCGGAAGTCATAGAGCTGATTTTCGTTGTACCAAGGAGGTTTAACATCTGGTTCTTGGTAGTTCTCATAGGTGGGAATCTTGATGAGGTTTTCATTTATCAGTTTCTTCATGATGAATTCAAGTGGTTCCCCAAGAGCAGTGTACTTTTGCTTGATAGAATTCTTGTTTCACTAGGGTGGTCCCCTTTGATCATTGACATTATTGATCACTTGATTGTTTGATGTGTTGTTGTGTTTGCATGATGGTTGTTTTGATGATGGTTTTGGTTTTTTTGTTGTGGTGTGGGTGTGTTTTTCTGAGGGGTACTGATGACAACTTTGGCATTGACAACACCATTGTTGGTAACATTTTTGTTTCTTGCCCATGTGCAAGGTTTGTCATTGTAATTGGTGGGTGGGCGATTATTTTGTTGTTCAGGATATGAAGTTGATCCTCCAAGTTATTTCATAAGGGCTCATTCGATGTTGATCACCTTGGAAATCAACTAGTCGTATATGGTGATCCCTTGGACCTTGAGATGGAATGCCAAGAGGCCATCAAGGTTGGATATGATAGTGCACACTTTTTGTTCCTCAGGCATGACCCATTTACTCTGATTGGCCTTCAATCACCACCATTGTAGGAATGAAGCAAATGATTCATTCTTACCTTGTTACAGAGCTGAGAGTTCCTATAGACTAACATCCATGGTGATATTTCATGCTTAGTTTTTGATGAATACGTCTATGATTTCTTGGAATGTCTTGATTTCTATAGGTAGGCGAGAGAACCATTCCATGACATGGCCAACCAAACTCCTAGGAAATAGTCACATCAGATAGGTATCATCATATGCGACTTCCACACAATGAACCTGGAATTCCCTGATACATGATCTTTAGGGTTTCCTATCCCATGGTACTTAGCAAATTTAGGGATCTAAAATCCCTTTGGGAATGGTTTCATTACAAGGCTTCTGTCAAATGGATAAGGGCACAAGTTGCTAGGTTTTTTCGTGGTTCGTCCTAATTGAAGGTCAAGCACTTGTTGCGAGAGCAACATGATTTGTGTTGTCACATCATTTTGCAGATTAGGGGGTGGGATGAAAGTGTTCTGAGGTGGTTCTATTGTCAATGGGATTGGTGGATTGGTTGGTATGTTGATGGATGATGTTTGAATATTTGGTTGAGACAAGTATGCTTGTAACAATGCTTGTTGTTGTTCCTATTGCAGTTGTGCTATTAGTGCCTGTTGTTGAGCTTGTTGTTCTACTTGTTGTTGAGCTCCTAATTGGGCTACTTCTTGTTGTTCTCGATATTGCTTTAGCGCTTGTTGATATTCTTGTTGTTGTGTTGTGTGTTGTTGTGCAAGATACTATGCTTGTGCTTGTGCTTGATATTAGGCTTTAGCTTGAGTGTGTGCTTGAGCTTGGGCCTGAGCTTGTGCTTGAGCTTGTGCAGCTTGAGCTTGTGCTTGTGCTTGAGCTTGTATAGCTTGAGCGGCTTGTTGTTGTTGTTGCTGCAATAAGGATTGCACTTGTGCAACCTGTTATGCTTGTGCGATTTGGGCAGCTTGAGTAGCTTGTGTAGCTTGAGCGGCTTGCTGAGTAGCTAGTTGTGTAGCTTGTTGAGCAGCTAATTATGCAGCTTGTTATTTTTGTACTTGTAGGAATGCATTTTTATAAGCAACTTGCTAAGCAGCTTGCAATGCCATACTATATTGGCTTTCAATATATTGGAGCTTGGTGGTGGTGGAGGTGGTGGTGGATTTGGAAAGGTGCTCATTGTAGTGGTGAGAGGCGTTGTCATGTTGGTGATTGGGATTTGATTGGTAGATGGTGTGATCGATGTGGTTGGTCCTTGAGAGACCATGATTTGAGATGTTAGGGGGGTGGTTGATGATGTGGTGATTGCTTGTGTAGTTTTCATATGTTGTTGCGATGTCGATGACAAGTTTTGAGAGTTTGGTGTGATGCTTTGATTGATGTTCAAGATGTTGGTTTGATTTTTATTGATATTTGGTAAAGGGGGAATCCCTAAGCCAAGGGGTGGTGTGGATGATGATGGAAATGGCGGAAGTGGTGGAAATGTGAGGGGTGTAACCTCTTGAGGAAATGGCATAGTGTCAAAAATTCCACCTGGTCTGAGCATGTCACCCTCTCCCTACGAGGTTATAGGCAGAGAGGTTTGGGGTGTTGCATGGAATGATAATGATGATGCGTCATTTGGATCATGAAAGGTGAGAGGGTCATATGTATGCAATGGTACAGTTTTTCCCAAGATGGTGTTTACATCCAAATCCTAATTGTTTATGAGAGGATGCATTTGCAATGCATTGAGAAATGCACTTCCTTTGTTAACAATGGGTTGCATTGGAGTGATGGATGATGTGATTTGTGGGATGTTTTGAGTGATGCTTTGAAATGAGGAGGTAGATGAAATGGGGATGGTAGATGATATTGGAGGCATGACTCCAAAAGATAGTTCCACAATAGTGTTCATATCAAAATCAAAGGGGAGTTTAGCCCCTTGCTTTTCTAATTCGATCATGTATAGTGAGGGATTGATTCTCATCATGATGTTGATAATCTTATGGTTCTTTGGATTTTGAATTATTTCAGTGATTTCCTCATGTGACATTCCAAAGGGATTATTGGTGAGATCCTCCATTTGGACACCTTCCTCTTGATGGTCTTGCAAAAGTGGAGGAAGGTTAACTGTGAGACTGCCAGACCCAATGGGATTCATTTCAAGAGTGGTTTGACTTAAGTCACCTGAAGTAGATGTTTCTTTGTTGGCTTATATGTTCCTCTTGTGTGGTGATCTAGTTTGCACCATAAAATAGTGATCAATCTTCAAGAATGCGGAAGGTGAATTCTCTAATTCTTTGGATTGATCTAACTTTAGGTACAAAAGGGAAAGTTTAGGATGATTTAAGGATCAAAGGGTGATAATGATATGGATGTAAGATGGATGTTTGATGGATGATTGGAACTTTTGAGAAAATCTTGAAGGGTATGTTAAACTTTAGGACTTGATTCTAGGATTGATTTGTTTTGGATTTGGATTTTGGTGGACTCATAAACTCTAAGAGGTCGGATGTTATCCTATAGTTAAATCGTTCAAAAGATGCTAATTTTTCTAGGTGAGAAGAAGGATTCATCTAAACACTTCTATCGAAAAAGGATGATATTGATAATGAACTCCTAAATCCCAAGATGTTGGATGTTATCAAGGGATGAATTTTTTTCACAATTTTTTGATAATCTGATCAAATATGTGGAGAAGGATGCATCTACACACACATTCAATCAAACAAGGTAATTTTGGATTGATTTCAAATGATTTTCCCAAAGTTTAACATGAAGGATTTTTTCCAAGACTTTCGAAGAGTTGATGATGGGATGATTTTGGATTTTTTATAATGTTCAAAGATGAATGAAGGTTTGATTCTGATCCTAGGTTTACCTAAAAGGACACTTGCTTACTAGACCTTAGTTTTGATGAACAAGATTTTCTCTAAACAAGATGTTCAAACTCCCTAAAAATATTTGGGTTTTAACAGTAATAGAATGAGTATAAACCAGGATTGTTTCTTGAAGCTTTTCTGTAAAATTTAAAAAGCAGTCTTCATCTAAATTTGTATAGCATTGAGAGACGCTTTTGATTGTCTTTCAGACTATGGGATTTTACCTTCGGTTTCTTGATCTCGATCTTGCATGAAATAATTGGAGACACATGTGTGGGGTCTAATTGTTTTTAGTCTTTGCTTAATGACTTTGTTTTACCACAAACACTTCTTGATTAGGTTTTCAAACTAGATATCCAATGTCTCAACTTCTTCTTATTTCACAAGGTATATTATGTGAAACTTTGATGAAATTAAGGCAAGGGTTACCTATTGTTTAACTTTAATAGGAAAATTGAGATGTAAATCCAAGTGTTTAGAAACCTCTAAGGATGAAATCCCAAGGGTAAGCAATAACACATGAATTTGGTCAATTGTATTTTCCTCCTAAAGGGTTTGAAATTTTTGATGATGTTAAATGTTTTTTTTTCAAATGTTTTCGAACAAGCAAAGCATTTTTGTAACCAAGAACAAGCACAATCCTATGGATATGAAAGACAATATTTGTTGAGTCCCCACTTGGACAAGTCTAGCTATGCTTATCTTTAGTGAATGGTTAGATCCTTGACCCCACTGGCTCCCCTCCATGGTACTCACTTATATGGGACAGCCAAGCATCAACAACCATGAGAATCCCATGGCATTCTTTCCATTTCTACTAAAGACTGTAAAAGTGTGGGGAGGCTTCAGAACGAATGTTCTTGCATCAATAAATAGATAGGGATTTTGTCCTTTCTATAACAAGGGTTTTAGTTTGGACTTTTTGTTCATAGGAGTTGACCGAGCATGGTGAGATACCATTGTTTCCCTTCTCATTGGAGTGAACTATGTGATATCGGCATTTATTCCAATACCCACATTTATATCCCGGTTGGAAATACTCTTCGCTTTAGAGTGTTACCAGTTGAGTCATTCCTTTGGGTGAGTAATTTTTTCCCAAGGAAGGCCCTCTAAGATAAGTAAAAGCGAGTAAACATATTCATAGTTCGATCAACCTTCGTTTAGAAACAAAGGGAGAACACATGCAATAGGTTTACTCACACTCACACAGTGTTTTGTTTAATTTTAAACCCAAAATGAAGTGTGGAGGTGATCACTTTATCCCACCCTAAGATCACCAAAAAGGCCTTTTGATTTTCAAGATCGATGTGAAGCGTGGGAGAAGCGCATACATCATTTTCGATGATGTTAGTTTAAGTAAGAAATCACAAAAAAAAAGTTGTACATGTTCATTTAAAGTCCAAAAAGCAATGATTTTGATTCGTTTTAAAGCACCAAAATGAGATTTGAAAGTTATCATGTTCAATTGTTAACCTCAAACAAAATCTAGTCAATTTTCCTAAAGTTCATTTTAACCCCTTTACAATGAAAATTGAAAGCTTTTGTAATTTTCGTTTTAGAGCCCAAAAATAAATGAGTTAGTCTAAAAAATAAAATTAAAGCATGCGACAGAAGCTCAAAGCATTTAAAAACACTTTATGTATTTTTAGTTTCAATGCCCAAATCCTTAACTATGATCTTTCTTTCATTTTCGCTCAACTCCAACGCTCGATTCCAATGTCAACCTTTACCTATAGAAGATTTACAAACAAGAGTTAGGCATGCATGGTAAATATTAAAAGTATACACAAGAAATTTTAATCATTTGAGGAAACCCTTTTAAAGAGGAAAATAAAATTGACAGGGCACATAAGTTCTTTATAATGAAAATAGCTCAATTTATTTTTTTTTGCTTTTTTTTATACTTATTTTCGTAAAAGAAAAATTGATTTCAAAATTTCCAAATTTAATATACAAAAGCCATAAAAGAACAATTGATTTCAAAATCTCCATATTTAATATACAAAAGCCATAAAAGATCAATTGATTTCAAAATCTCCATATTTAATATACAAAAGCCATAAAAGATCAATTGATTTCAAAATCTCCCTATTTAATATCCAAAATCCACACCCCTAACAAATATTTGAGAGATAAATGAAAATTAAAAGAGGTGCCCAAATACGGGGAGAATTCAACCAAAATTTAAATTAGATAAATACTATGAACTGTTTCATCCTACTGTAAAAAGCGCCATCGCCATTATTAGTGTTGACATACTCCCTACTCTTTCCAACTTCTCATGTGTTTAGTTTACTCAATCATTATGGCGCCCTCCTTGTGTCCTATCTTTTTAAATCTGATGCAATCAATAAATAGATACACCATTATGTCAAGCATGTAAACATTTCTATTAGTGGAGGAAAGGCTACATCAACCTCAATGCGATCCCCTAAATACAAAAACAGTGAGAGTGAACAAAAAGAAGTGGCAGGCTACCATGTTAGCTATCAGTCATTATAAATATTATACAAAGCATATTGCCTCCCTGTACGTAGACACAAAAAATGTATAAATATCAGCAAATGATAATGATTGAAGAAGTATGGCTAAAGTCATATCTCTCCAAGCGATAAAACATTGGAAAAAATAATAATGTAGACAACATACCCACAGTTGCGCCACAAATAAAGAGATAAAAATCTAAAATAAAGCTTTGTTATGTGTCAAGATCGTGGGTCACTAATTTTCATTTTCAAAGTTCCTTCTCTAATGTAATGGAAAATAGCAATTTCATATATACCTTTTGTGTGAAGAAGTGTACCCAGATTCCAACATTTAGGTTATAGTATTGTGCACTACATTGTCCCATCTTGTCAACATCTTCAATAACTTTGTGAAAAGAGTTTTACAATCTTTCAAATGTACAAACAATAGATGGACATCATAGTAGCTTTGTTAGTGCCATATTTTTTTCTAAAAGCACAAGGACAGATGCAGGATGAAATGACCACTACTAGTGTGACTTAGAGTAATCAATGAGTTACCTTTCAAACACTTTGGGAGATATGGTAATGAAGACTACGTAGTAACAAGACGCATTTTGCAAAAGAGGAATAAAGTTAAATCAAACACCTATTGGCGGGTTCCATTAAACTATTTGACATGACTCCTTAAGTGTTTAACAAAGACAATGAATAGTATCTCATATTCATAAATAAATAACATAGCTGCAATTTATGACTCAGGGGGTAAACATTGAAAGAAAATCAATTTCAACAATTGTGCAGTCAACAGAAATTTAAGATGATATCTAATCGGCTCTCTTTCCTTCTTCTGCCTAGCAAGATATGATTGTAATATCTAATCCATATAAATAAATCTAAAACTAGTGGCAGCATAATCCAAAACTAGAGAATAACACATAAAAGACAATGTGTCTATCTCTCCAATGGTGCAAAAGACTTGACTTATCCGATAGGCTCAATTTAGCATTAGCAAAAAAAAATATATATACATAATCAATTTAACATCAAAAAATAGTCCAAGGTTCGGTGCCCAGTCCCTTCAAAATAAAAAAAACATTCAAATTGTGGATTGTAAGTAGAGCACCACGATTGGAACTACAGCTCCCTACATTGGATTGATTGGGAAACACCCAATGGTCCTATACCTGACAGGGGTCCTGAATTCATAGAAATAATCTGAACAAGTGGGCATTAAGAAAGGAGCCAAGGTTCAATACCCGACAAAGACATTGCATTCCTAGCACCAACCCAAACACATGAGCACTCAAAAAACATCAAATGCTCAATGTTGAACGACGTTGTAGACCCCCTAGTAGAAATGTATAGACATGTGCATTGCAAGGTTCAATCCTAAACAAGGTTTTAGAGCTCTATTACAATATGGGCATCGAGCAAACATGCAAGCCTCAATACATAACACATGTCAATAGCTCCAAACAGAGTGTTAAGTGGGCATTGAGGGAGAATAGTATTGGTGCTCCAGTAATTGATTTCAAAGAGATGAGCAATGGTTCAATGATAACCACAAGCATACAAAATTAATACTTATTATCATCATTTCCCCAAATACACAACAAATAAATTCTAGAATATCATATGAGAAATGATGTCCAAAAGCAGCGATTAATAAGTAATGTTCCAAAATAAATAAATGAAAGGCAATTGCTATGTCAAATAGAAGATTAAAATCCAACATATATGTAAGAGATCAATCCATAAAAGTAGGCCAAACCAAAAAGAATACACAAGATTTAGAACTTTTCAAAGCATGGGGCCCTACAAATTTTTACTTTTGGCTGCTACGATGTTGAGAGAAATTGATAATATAGGAAATTAGATTAAAAGAAAGCTGGTGGATAAAACTTTCAGCCTCTCAAATACTAAAATTCCCTCCTTCTAGTGCCATATGTGAGCACCCTTCAAAATCTATACACACTCTAAACTCTCTTTCATGGGTTAGTTATATGCAAACTTGTTAAATGCTCCTATGAAATAACATATCATGCTCCAAAATGCAAACAAATAACAAAAAGGATGAAAAGAAATGTAGAGACATGACATATACCTATTCCATAGTGGATTGGTGTTACTTGTGAGAAGTGACCCTTTCCCAATCCTTGACAAGCTTAAATGATGAAGATTGTTGAAGATGCTATGAAGTGGACAAAATTAGCTCCCAATTGAAGAGAGTAACTTTGTATGAAGATTGTGGATGTATTGTTGAAGAATGAGCCTTCTATTTATAGAATCTCAAGTTGAAAGAGTGCCCAAAAGAGAGCAATGTGGGATAAATATTTAGCCAATAAGAAGGAGCCACTTGTCCAAATGCAAGTGGATGGAGGATGTGCAAGTTTTGGTCAATGTGCCGATAAATGGGATTAGTTGGCCTTTTCAAATTCAAATTTGGCTTGTTGGAGGGAGAAAAGGAGACTTAAATGCCAAGTGGGGGACATGTAAGAGGGGATTTATTGCCATGTTGGAAGGGACAAGTCAACTTGTTTTGAAATTCAAACTTGAGGGAATATTCTCCAAAGATGCCTTGTTGAGGGAAAATGAGGATTTTATAAATGAATTAAAATTCCTTATTTGTGCAAGTGGGAAAAGCTAGAGCATGTGATGGGTGATTAGATTAGATTAATTAGGATTAGATTAATTTAGTGAGGGATTAGGTGATTTTGACCCATTTGACTTAGATACTTTGATTTATTTAAATCAAAAGGGAGGAATATGAATTTTGAGATTTTAATTAAATAAAGTTTGATTTATTTAATTAAAAGGATGATGTTAGGCTTAATTTAAACAAAGTTGATTTATTTAATTTAAATGGATGACCTTTAGAGATTGAATTAAATAGACTTGATTTATTTGATGAATGGATTTAGTGAACTTGATTTATTTAATGAGTGAATGAATGTGAATGATGCTAATTTCGTATGTCTACAAAACCAGCTTGCAAGACAAGAGGGATGTCTATGGGAATTGGATTTAAATCATTTTTTTAGGAGATTCACATTAATGAGAGGGGATACATTGAATAAAGGGTCTCCCTTGACACAATTAAACACTTTAGAAATAATTATCTAAGGAGTAATCATTTCAAGGTGGGGTATATTAAAGAAGTGGATGGTTTTGAAATGACTAAGTATATAAGTAATAATATTCTAAGAGTCTTGAGTATCAATTATTTTATCCCCTATTGGTTGAAAAGTATTAAAAATGAGGTCCACCATATGATTGCTATGTCATCTTTTGAGGGGTTTCGCATAATTTATCCCCCTAACGGTAGATGAAATTTAAAAGCCTTCATTAATTTATAAGATGTAAGTATTCCTTGCATGGTTTCTAGGTTGTGTACTAAGATCAATATGATCTGGCCTACATTTTTGATACTCAAATTATTAAAAATTATGGGTGATCTTTCTAGAAGAAAGGTGATTTAATAATACAATTTTTTTAGGGGTTATGTTGGTTCAAAACTCTTATTTCATTTCTATATTTTTTTAGAACTATTTTCTCTATTTGGGTGTGAGCATTTGTGGGAATATAGCCAACAAAATCAAGGAGTGGAAAAGATATTTTAAAGGTTGTAGTATGCCAATGGGGGCCCCAAAAAGAGGTCAAATTCGTTGTCTTGTGTGCCTCTGCATCAAAACGTGGAACTCTAGAAACTCTTTGAAGAGGCAGGGATAAAAAATTTCATGGCAATGAAAGGTTTAAATGATGACCTAACATCCAAATTTGTCAATTCATGGTAAGAGGATAGGGTTAATATTGGTAGAATCAGTTTTACCATCACCCCAAAGTTAATTGTAGAAGCAATGAGATTAGAGTGTCAAGGCCTGAAAGTTGCTAAGCTTAGTAATGGCAACTATCAGGTCGTTTCATTGATAACTTTCTGGAAGGTGGTGAGAAGCTACAAAGATGCCATAATGGTTATGGCCATGATAAAATTTTGGCTCCTTACAGCCTAGTGAGTTTCCACATTATGAAATACTTTACTTTAGAAGGTAGATACACAACTGTACATGGATGCCATTTCCTATTTTTAAAATGTATTAGGAGAAATGTGAGAATTAACATCACCTTTTTTTCTCTCCTCATTGAAACAATGTAAAGCTAAAGGTGCCTCACTCCTCTCCATCAAGGATTGATTCAAACGATCTATAACCATGTCTTTTCCTTTACTCCACTAATTGGCCATGTGAATGTTGTGGAACCCCTACATATTGAACCCCTGAATAACTAGCACAACTTGCTCCATCATAGCCCTAGCACAAGTAAGAAGATCTGAATTTCGCCAAACTCTTGTTTGATCCTCATTCAAAGGACAATCCCTCTCCTTATGTTTCTCTACATGACCACTCTATCGAAGTATCCATTTATCCCTCCCTATCAATCCAGGAAACCACATCTAAACCTTCAGCCTCTAAAGGCACTTTTATTAGAGACGAACATTCTAGGTTTCCCTCTAAAGGAAAGAAAATTTTGGGTAATCCTCCCAGTGCCAAATATAAAGGCTCGGATCAAGATGAGCTAAGAACTACTAAGAAATTTACTATTGAAATACCCAATAAATGGAAGGAAGGCCATGTGGATGATTCTAGTATTAGGAAAGGAGAAAGAAGATCTACAAGATTGGCTAGCCAAAATGCTAACGGAACAAAATTCTCCTTTGAAGAATAGGATGAAAGGTCATCAAATGACTTGAATTTATCCCCATGCATGAGGAACCCTTAGACTTGAGAAAAAAATAATTAGAAGTGGTTTTAGGGGAGGACCTGGGTGAGGATTCAATTAGTAGTGAAGTTGAGGAGGAGGAGAATTGTCAAGAGCAGAAAGAGGTGAAGGACTCTACGGAAGATAGAGAAGATGTTGAACAAATGGATAAAGAACAAGATGAAGAAAATATGCAAGTAAAATTCAACTTTGAGAATGAGGGGTAAATGGATAATAAGACCCTTTAACATTATAAGCTCCAAATTAACTTTCTATAGGAAAAAGGTGATAGGTTTGATAATGCTTTCAACAGATTGATTTTTTCGTAACCTACAATAAAATGAACAAAGGAATTTTTTGGGATAGTTTCTAGACTAGCTAAGGTTAGGAAAATAAAATGAAGAATGGAATCGACCCAGGAAGCGAACATTCCAACTAAGGACAACAATGGAGAAGGAAATGACCTCTAGAGTAACAAGTTGGACCTACTAAATAAGGAATGAGACCTAGTTAATTATATTATGGATTAGTTTGTTTATGCCACTTCTTTGTTTTGGGGCCTATGTGCTTGTTCCTCATTTGGCCTGCGTGCCTCCTAGTTTAAAGTTATTTCCTATTTTTAGGTGTTTATCTCTAGATTGTTTCCTTTGATACTTTTTGGGTGGCTTATTGTCTTGTTTAAGTTTTGAACTGCTCGCTAGATGGCCTATTTTGTTGTTGTTGTTTTAGCTTTTTGAAGAAAAATTTTCACTAACACACAGGTTGCAAATTTTAGTTTATGAGTGATGGTTATTTTTCTGCTTATAGCAGCAACATCTGTAGCTTTTCTCAACCTTTTTTTTGTTCTTTATGATATTTCTTCATAAAAATTCCTTAAACCCATGTTCCTCTTCTGGGTATTCTTATCTGTTGGAAATGAAAAATTTCATACACAACCATACTTGGCAGGCCACGGGATTTCATTTTATGAATCTGTGTATGTTTTATAGAATTTTATTGAGGGTTTAGATACAAAACCCAACTCTATATAAGTCATCTTCTGGGTTTTCTCATGAATTTCCTATGCATTTTTATGTTCCTCTCTAAGAACGGCTATGGCTCAACACTAACTTATATTTTGGGGCTTTCTTGAACATATACTCTCATATTGCTAGAAAACCTTCAAGGATTTGCTCTATTTCAGTTTTCAGGTGTTCTGTTAGTCTCGAACATTTCCCCTGTAGAGACCTCATTTTTAATGGTTGTTATCATATGCTTCATTTATATACATAGAAATTATTTTCCTTGATATAGCCCTCCAACT
The DNA here is from genome assembly GCA_007258455.2 of Sequoia sempervirens. NCBI lineage: Eukaryota > Viridiplantae > Streptophyta > Pinopsida > Cupressales > Cupressaceae > Sequoia > Sequoia sempervirens. The sequence continues at coordinate 88,308 of VDFB02386732.1, forward strand.
CTGTCTTCATTATCTACCTTGTGTATTTGTTCACACTAAAAGACAACATCGTGCTCTCCATTAATTCATGTTGGATCTTGATATTGCTACATTTTATAGATCAGTTCTCATGCATTATGAAATTTTGATTCTTTGGAATTGCACTCCTTCAATGTCTCTCACTGTCAAGAAAGGTTCCTTATATGTATTAATATAACATTGGCCCTCTATACTTTTGTATGCATGTTTCCCCTTCATAGTTTGCAAAAAAATGTTCTCTGAGCTAAGAGCTTCATGTTGCATTCATCCTTTACCACTATGAGGTGAAAATACTTTTTTTTATATATATCATATGATGTTATCATGAATGAATGTCACCTTTAAGCAATGCACTATAATATAAATACATGTTTTATTTGAGACTGTACAATACTCGAATGTTGCTCATTTATGTTATTCTACTATGACATGGATGTGCACCATTGTTGCTACTTTCTAAAGCATTGAATCCTAAAGGAAGGTTATGTGTGCTTAGTCTTGCACCTAGCATGAACTTGTAGATCATTAAGACTTTAAAAATTATCCCCTTTTCTCATGACCGTATCATTTCTTCTGAGGGTATATTGCATCTTCACATATTTGTAGATGGTTTCCATGATTTCCTTTTCCTTTTACATAAGCTCAAATGAGCTCACCATCCATAAAATATATTCACGTGCTTGGCAAGTTGGGCTCAACCCTTATGGGAGCCACATTTCACCCCACTTTCCAACATGAAGCAAATCAAAAACAACATTTTGACAATACCTATAGCTGTACATAAAACAAACAAGTTAGAAATAAAATTCCTGCCTTAAGTGTGTATAATGTTTTTTCTATTTTGGTCTTTATGGGAACCTAAGATAGGCATTACATTTAATGCGCATAGTAATTAGCATATGTATGTATGGGTAGATGTGCATGTTCATAATGTAACCTTTCATTGATTAGAACCTAGTGTTCTAACCCATTTATTTACCCACTACAGGAAACTGGACACCAAACACCTAAGGGTCAAGGAGCTATAGGGAGCAAGGCAAGGCAATTAGGAGCAAATTCATTTGCAGTACTAGTCATTCAGGAAATGGCTAGTTACCTTCTTTACATGTTAATTTTATTTTCAACATTTACTCATTCATGTATATTTTAATTCTTATTTGTATCAAATGAGTAAGTCAGTCTCATGGCTTGATGTGTGAGACACATGTACCTAATTACATTCAATAAAGATTACATTTTTAAAAAGATTGTAAAATATTTTGTCTCATTCACTTGTATGAATGTAATGCTTATGTATTCTTGTAATATTGTAAAGTTTTTCCATTTGTATAAAGGAATGTAACATATAAGGTTTAAAATGTACCATTTGTATGAAATTTTAGAGGGTTCTACCTGATTGAACCTGTAGGTGAAAATCTGGTAACAACTCTTACTATAAAATCATCATGAAAAGTTACATAATCACCATTTCTACTTTCCTTGTTGATCAATCATCCTTAGGCTCATTATGTTGTTCCATTTTTCCCTATTATGATACAAGATCAAGTGACACAATAGGGAATAGCTCCTAAAAGTAATAGGGGGCCTATTTTGTCTCACTTATAAGAACCCCTCGTGGAACCCTTTCACAATTAATGAAGCAAAGTCATACTCAATGTTTACCTCAAGGTTTTGAATTCTCATTGCCATCATCATGAGACTGATTGACATCTTTTCTTGAGCATCCATTCCAAGCACTTGACACAAAGAAAAACAAGTCCTTTTAAAATATAATTGAAAGTCTTCCACAATAAATGGCTCATTACAGGAAGGGGAGATAGGTAGTCTCTTGTTATTTGCACCCCTTTTCATGTGCATAGTAATTTCATCGCTCCTATAGGTTTTTATCAACCTAATGTATTCTTCCTCACTTCTTTGCAATTTGAATTTGGTGATGGCTTAGTTTTTCAACATGAAACACTCAACAATTGTTGATTTAGTCTACACTACTAATGGTGAGCCATCTAGCATTCTCACAGTTCTTGTGGTAGGATGATAATTTTGTGCCAATACTCTAATGAACTCAACATCTATAAAGATATTTGGGACTATTAGCTTAGCTAAATCAAAATTCCAACAATTTGACACTAGAATCTTTCCATCCCTTTTATCATAAAAAATATGAGAACAAATCCCACCCTGAGATAGGAATAATTTCATCGAGCTACACCCATGAGCTACGTCTCTGAATGATGCAAAGAAAGGGTGCAGGTATCTTACCAATCACAATTCAACCATCTTTGAACAATATTTCAACCTTGAAAACCCTAACTTGGTGTCTAACTCACAATTTCCTCATATTGCCTTGTAACATTCCAAATAGTGAAATTTCAACATATCTTCTCCAGAAGGCCTAAAACCCACAAAAGAATCATCAGTACAAATACCCTTTAGGCTCTTTTTCAATATATCAATTTTTTGCATACACTTACTTTGGAACATCACCTCCTAAAATTGACTGCTATGCTACCCTTAAGCCTAATTAGGTCTCCTTTACAAAGCGAATTCAATGTAGACTCTTCCCTAATCTCAAATATCTATTCCATGACTTCAACCAGGTCACATAGGGTCTAAATCAATGACTTTTATTGACTGGTAATCTTTTCCAATCTTCTAATCTCAAAACCCTACATCTACTTATCAATTATAGCCTAATACGTTGAGATATTAGGCTAGGGATTGCACAAATAGGACCCTAACTCCATCCCCTACATCTATAATCACTACCAACATAAATAAAACCCTAATTACTCCCATTCCATTGATTCACAGAAGATTCCACTGGTGGAATGGTCGTTTATTCCATTTTCATGTTCAAACCCTCTTAATCTAGGGTTTTTAGACCTCTTTCAATAAATTTCTTATAAAAACCTTCAAAATATATGGAATCAACTCAAACCAAAGCCAAAACAATTTTAGTTCATTCCTACACCATTTCCAATAACAATTAGCACATTTGAAGCCTATACGAAATCATACAAAAGCCTATAGCAACAAATTAACACTAGGAATTACAAAAAAAATAAAGTTTCTTTATTGCTTGAACACCAAATCTTCCAATAGAAGCTTTCCTTAAAGCTTTTCAGGCATATTTAAACTTTTTCAACTCCAAACCAATGGTTCATAAACATTTTTTGAAGCAAATGATAGTTCAACTTCCAAAAGCAACAAAAAGTGGAAAGTTGGAATGCAACTTTCTACAACATTTGCAAAAATATGATAACTCTTGACTCAACCGACCCCACATGAAATGAAAAGAATAGAAATGGTCTAAATAGAATTTATTACACCAAATATGACTCAAAACAACCAAAAACCTAACATTGGACCATGTTTACAAAATTTGACTAAGTGCCCCTGCACCATACACCTGGGGAGAAGAGAATCTCAAGTTCCACCTGAGATCAGCTATTGGACTATTGTGCCATGTGTCTTAATGTCGTCCTCTATCATCCATGTTGCATCTTCATGAGAGAGACCTTTCCATTTTACTAGGTATTCATTGTATACCTTATACCTTGTTCTCTTTGCTTCCCTTGCATCCAAAATTCTTTCTAGTTTCAAACGCTGACTTGGTGGTAGGTCCTTGACCCAATCTTCATCTTGAAATATAGATGTACCTACTTCTTCACCTACAAACATAGTTCCTTTAAAAGGATAAAGGTTAAAAACATTGAAAATTGGTGAGATAGCTACTCCAGGAGGGAGTTCTATCTCATAGGCATTTTCACCAAATTTTTAGACCACCCTGCATGGCCCAATATTTTTCATTTGCAAATTTGTATAATTTCCCTTTGGCAGCCTTTATTTACTTAAATGAGCCAATACAAATTCTCCCACTTTGGATTGAACACCCCTCTTCTTCAAATATGCATGTTGCTTGTACTTTTCCACATTCTTTTGAAGGTTTTATTTCACTTGTTGATGTATGTCCCTCATTATAATTGCAAATTCCTCTCCTTCAGCACTTCTCTCCATACCCTTCAAATCCCTAAGCTCAAACACTCCCATTGGCTTCAATCCATAAACTATCTCAAATGGAATTTTCCCAACACTTCTATTGATAGAGTCATTATAGGAAAACCCAACCTATGGAAGAATGAGATCCCATTGTTGTGAATTCTCTTTTTTCAAACATCTGAGTAGATTCCCAAGGCTTTTATTGACAACTTCAGTTTTCTCATCTATTTGTGGATGATAGGTAGAACTAAAGGTCAATTTGGTTCCCAATTTCTTCCAAAGAGTTCTCCAAAACTATCATACAAACATGCTATCTCTGTCAGACACAATTGTCAATGGTAGACCATGAATTCTAACTACCTCTTTGAAAAATAATCTTGCAATATAGGAATAATCACTTGTTCATTTACTAGGGAAAAATTTAGTGGTGAATCTTTGCCAATTGGAGAATTCTAGGAATTAGCCAAGTCAAATTTGGCAAATTTCTCACACCCAACAGGGTGTCCAAATCACCCGTATTTTATGAACTATGTCCATTCGCCAATGAGTTTTTTTTATGAGGCATATTTAAGCAACAAATTCACCATTTTCAAACCATGTGTTTTAATTGGACTGACTAATATTTTATCCTAGAATCCTAAAAGAATTTAATTAAACACCTACATATTTGCCAATACTATTAAAACAACATTGTATTAGGACCCATTTTTCCATTTAAAATTTACAAATAGTTGCTTATGAAGACCTATTTCTCCAATAACATTAAAAAATAATTACATTTGAGGACACATTTTGCCTTGAAAATTACAACATATCGTTGTATAAGCGTGCGATATTTGCCAAATTTTTAATATACCATTTAAAAATCCTACAGAATTCGCCAAATATGGAATCATGGATTGATATAAATACAATTGAAAGTGTCATTTATTCTTACACATTTTCTTCGGTTATGAGGTTCTACTTCTCAATTCAGAAGTCAACAAAAGATTAAAACATAGACTTACCTTAGGCGAGTGATCATTTCTTCATAGTGTTATTAGTTATAATAATAAGTTTTCTTTATCTCTTTTCCATTCTTGCTTTAGTTTTAAAGATGATATTGAGTAGGGAATGGGATCTATATTATTATTCTTTGTCCTTAAACAAGAAGACATTTTTTTCTAGTTTTTATTTGAAGTGAGATGAATATGTCGAGCGAATCAGAGATCAATATGTTGATCAACTCAAGTAGCAAGGGTAAGACTCATGTCACTCCTTAGGGTGGTGAAGAGACTAATTCCACTCCTCAGACTCCTTCTGCTCCTCAGGGTGGTAAGGATCTTTCCTCTCCTCAGACTCCTGCCACTCCTCAGGGTGGCAAAGATACTCCTTCCACTCCTCAAGCTCCTCAGGGTGGTGAAGAGCCCCCTACCACTCCTCAAGGTGGTGAAGAGACTGGGAGGCCATCAATATGCCAAAAACTTAGACGTACCATACAATCTTTCTTTGGAATCACCAAAGCTTCTAGTTTTGATCCATCAAGTCAAGATGGAGATACATCATCAAATCTTCCACCAAATATTGGTAGCATTCATAATGCCTCACCGCCACTGGAAGGTCAAGTTGAGTTGTCATTGATTTAAATCAAAATGTATCAAATCAGGATGGAAATACCATAGAAGATGTTCCAAGGGATACCATGGGCCCGGTTAGCTAGAATGAGATAATTGACTTGGATGAGGATGATGATGTTGGTAGCAAGAAAAGAAAAAATAAACCAAAAAGGGGGTGCGAGTGCGAAACGACAAGGATTTTTCAACTTGGTTGGTTGTCAAAGTACCCATTCATTGTACTAGTGGGTATTGGCAATCCAAATTATACTGAAAAGGAAACATTGGCCAAATGTAAGATTTGTAGTTGGAAATGTGGAACAACCAAGATGTTGTAGCTAAAGATTGACACTATAGAAAAGCATATCAGTAAAGTTATGAAAAACAAATCATAGACAAAAAGGAAGAATCAATCATATGATTGAAATCAAAGGAAGAATGTCTTCATGTTAGGTATGTCGTGGATTATGAAGAGCATGAAAAAAGAATTCCGAACATTACTGCATGTAAAGGTACACTTGAGGCTCAATTTGGAAAAGCAATGGAAACAACAAATCTGTCAAAAACTATTCAAACGAGTGTTGTTTTTCATATTTTGTCCAGAGGGCATCCTATGTTGAGTTTATTATCTTATTTGAATGTTCCACACTGTCCCTACTCACATTGGTTAGTAAACGTTAGATGGGAATGGGAAAATTGTCTTGCTGCATTGGAAAAGGAAGATTTAAAGGATAAAGTAAAAGAGTCAAATTTCATTTCATTATCTTTAGATGAAGTTACTATGGTAGACAATACTTCTTGGGTCTGTATACATTTGTATACTGTACAACAACATTTTCGTCAAGCTCATCTTCTCTTTGTTCGTAAAATGAAGGATAGTTCAACATCACAAAATATATTTGAACTAGCCAAGAAATATTTGAATGAAATTGCAAGTATGGATGAGTTGACAATTGCAAAAAAGTTGGTGTGTGTAGGAGCTGATGGAGTTGGAGTGATGCAAGGTCAAAGGACCAATGTTTGCACAAAGTTACAAACTACTTGTGCACCATACATGTTTGGCATTCACTACATGGCCCACATAATGAATTTAGCATTCAAAATTGTAAGCAAGTTTCCTATAGTATCAAAAGTTGAAAATCTAGTCTATGAGATCCACACATACTTCTATTGAAGTCTTAAACATTTCACATAATTTCAAAATTTTGCTAAGGGAATAACACCAAGAAACAAAGTTCTCAAGGATTTCAATACTAGATGGATCTCCCTGCATGGACCAACACAACAAGTTCTTTTAGAATATCAATCTTTGATTGGAGTGATGTATGAAAATCACAGCATAGTAGACAAAGCTCCTGACCTCTTACATAGGTAAAGTGATATAGAGACACTCTTGACTTTAACTAGTCTTCTCCCAATGCCAAATGTGATGAATGAGCTTGTGAAGAAAGCCCAAGAAAAAACTATGTATATTAATGAATAGGCCAATCTACGTAAACATACATGCTTGGCCCTCAATCATCTATATCTAGATCTAACACAAGATGACACAAATTATTTCATGTGGCAAAAAATTATTGATTTGAATGATCCTGATAATTATTTATAGTTTAATGCAAGCGTGCACTTATGTATCTGTGCATGTGGATATGAGATACAAATGTATCAATGTAACAAATCCAGGCGCTCTAGTAGAGAAGTAGTTGTTAACGAGGAGGATTTTAAAGGCATTGTTAAATCTGTTGGTGATAATTTGAAGGAAATTGCAAAATCTCCTTCCTCAGAGATTCGTGAAAGATTCCCTTGACATGAAATACTTGAAGCCATGAGTATTGTGTATCCTCAATTTTGGGAAAACAGGGATAACCAAAAAAAATTTCATGCTCAAGTAAAAATCTAGATCTAACAATTTTTGAAAACTGTAACATACAATGAGCAGAAAATAGAAGGAATTTTAGATAAAGCTAAGCTTAGAAAATAATGAAGAATTTTTGCAATAGCTATGAAGGACCAGTATAAATCCATGGGTAAGGACAAGGCCTTTGAATTGAGATCAATAAAAAAGGTTTGGAAAAACTTAGGCCAGAGTGAAATATTGTGTGGTTCGATATCAGAATAATTCAAACTTGCTAATTTATTTCAAACAATGATATTGGGGTCAGTGGAGGAGAGAGAGTTTTCAGTACATTGGGGTTTTTGAAATCAAAGTTAAGAAACAAACTAGGCAAGAATTTGGAAAATTGCTCGAGGATGAAAGGAATTGCGTATAATGTCAGAAATTTTCCTTTTGAAAGGGAACTCGCAATCTAGAGGTCCACATGTGAAAGAAGAGGGACCGGGTTGTGCAACACTCCAATTCCAAAGGATGGTACTGGTGGCACTGGCAGTGGCAATGGGACTCAAATAGATGACATTGAAACAAATGACACAATGAATGTTGAATTTGAGACACAGGCTAAAAAAAATGAAGAGCAGACTTGGAATCAAATTCAAGGTGACTCTTTTACTTTATCTGATGATGAACATCAGTTTGAGGACCCCAAGTCTATTTGGGAAATGGAAGAGATTCAAGAGAATTAGCAAATTTTAGGTATTTATATTGCAGTTCAGGGATCCCAGGATTAGATTCCATTGTTCCATACTGTAGTTGATGATATTTTATATTGTATTCAATGAAATTGTGAATCATTGCACTTCATGAATCATATTCCAAAGTCAAATTGTAGTTGATGATATTTTATGTTGTATTCCATGAAATTGTGATATTTTATATTTATATTGTATTTTATATTTTACGTTAGTCCTTACATAGTATTCAATGAGGTGTCAGATGATGGTGCCTTTGAAAGGTCAAGGCAAGATAAGTCCACAATATCGCGTGATCGCTGAAACTTGGAACCTTAGAACCAAATTCTAAAGTTTTGAAGTTTTCCAAACCTCTGCCCACCAACTAGAAAGATGACCAAGAAAGACTTGTAACTCAACAAAGTGAACCATAGCACCAAAACCGCGACTTTGAGTGATAGTAACTATAGCAATGAAACTAACCAAAAATCCATCATTCCAATTCCAATAATAGATAATCCACAACATGAATTCACATAAATGTTTAGTGGATATGCTAAGTAGTCATGGAGATTGAGTATTGATGTGTGAATTGTAATACAATTTCACTAATATTATGGATGCCTAGAATTAAAATCACCTTATAGTTCATATTTTAATTGCATTAAAAGTAAAACTTGAGCATGTGCTCAGTGATTCATCACTCAACTCAATGCTTATTAGATTAATAACATATTAACAATAGTATTAGTAGCATATACAACAATTAACATCAATAATCATTTAAAGTGCATCTAGAAGTTGAAACCACTACCAAACTTTTTTGTCAAATGATATAATAAAAATATAGATAATTGAGCATCAACACATTACTAAAATATGAATTTGAGCTTTTAAATTGATTATCACATGAAGGAATACATAGAGGCATTGACAATGCAAAATATTGCTCAAAGACAACTCTACACAGAGCTGAGTTAGAACTTGGAAACTCATATTATCAAAAATTAAATCACTGCATCACCTTTTCTAGCAACTTCCACTCTTCAGGTGTTTGAATTGTCATTTGTTCTAACTGATGTTGTTTAACTTGAAGATTTGTTAACAATTCATGATTCAAATTGGAACCTGTCTTGGATTCTTTAGTCAATTTTACATTCACGGTTAGCAATGGTTTGATGGAATCCAAATAGGTCACCACATCTGGGTTCTGAGGAAACTAGTCTAAATCAATCTTCCTTGCATCCTCTATCTTATTTCTGAAATCATTCTTTCCAATGAATCGCTCATTTGTGTCAAAAGCCTCTGGTAAACCAAGCTCTGTGAAGTTTCTTACCTTTACATCCACCTTCTTCATCTTGTTTGCAACCAAATACAAATATTTCTTTGTTTTACGCATTCTCAAACACTTTTCAATGACAGATGACAACGTCATTGATGTAGCAAGCCGATTAGTAATCCATTTTGATTTCAAAACATTGTCACTGGCTTTGTAGACTATTTGTTGAATTTGATTTGCTGTTTTCTCTAATGCCAACACATTTTTTTTCTCCATTAAATATTTGTTGAGCTTATTATGGTGTTGTTTTATAGCATCAATCAATTGAAATATGTCACACAAATGATCAATCCCCTACATTATTTCATCCCAAATATTTTGTTTCATATGCCTCATTGTTTCTCTACAAAATGAAAATAACTTATTTTGACAAGACTTAATTTCATTTTTATCTTCCATCAACTCTGCCTCCAATCTTTCATTTATTTTTCTCTCATTCTCCATTTTTTGTTCCCACTATGCATTTCCATTTACAATGCTTAGTCTTAATTTTTCTGAAGTGGATTTTTCCTCATCATATTTCTTGTTGCTCTCATCTAGCCTTTGCTTCAATTCACTCACTATAGTCTCATTCTGCTTATCCTCTTTGCTTGTTAATGTAGAGGAAAAATTTTAATTCTTTTTTCTAATTCATTGCTCTTGTTATCTATTGCTTTCCTCTCTTTTTTCTCATTTGATAGGTCTGCCTGTAACTTTTCAATTTGATTCTGCAACCTTTTTTTCTCTCTATATTGCTTTAGCAATGATGTGTACACCAATTCATTGTTCTTCTTTGATACATTAATTTTGTCAGTATTTTTGAGTCCAGAAAAATCCAATTGAAAATTGTTCACCTTGAATTCAGATGGAGCCATTTGATTTGCTAGTTTGTTTTGAACTATGGGAACAAGAATTGTGTACTCCATGATTTCTTTACTTGTGTCAAATTTGGGTAATACCATGGTTTTTTTAGGCTCTGAAGTTAGAGAAGACGCACTCTCCATCAGTTTCTTCTTTTCTTTTTTATTCAATTCTGATTTCTTTTTAAACTCTTCAATGTAATCAAAACCCAAGGATGCAGGAACAATGGAATGCTTGAATGGCAAAGGAATAGGAGTACTTGAAGTTTCTAATGATTTCGTATCCAAAATAATTGGCATTGGGGGAGTGCCTCGAAATAACTCCTTTGTGGTGGATCCATTGGTAGTGTGACTTGGAGTTGGACCTATCAAAATCTTTTGCCTCTTCTATATGCTTGATCACCTAGTGTTTCTATGGTATATTGTGTTGTTGTCCTCTTATGTGTATTTTTTTGTTGTAGCACATGTTGATCACTACTAGTACTACTACCCATACCATCACTACCAGAGGTAGTGCTAGTTGCACTAAGCCCTCCACCATGGGAATGTCCTAGTTGTGATTGTGTCTAACCATGAGGACAAGGATTTGAAGCTCTAACAAATTGAATTGTTTCTACTCTACTTGTTTTCCCTTGGTCTACTTTATCAGCTCCAAGTCCATATTTATCAACTGGTTTTCTATGTTGTACATCTATTTCTGTAGGAATTCCTTGTCCTTGGGACCCCAAACAACCACCTTCATAACCCATTTTTTCAGCTATGGTTGCTCCTATAGTAAATGCTTCTTTTGTGGCCTCACTTAAACCAAGTTTGAAATTGACATGGATTTCTTCTTCCCTATCATCATCACTTTCTTCATCTTCTTGTTCATTTAGATGCTCTATATTCCATAATATGCTAAACTCAATATCTTCTTCATTATCTCCATACTCTACAAGAGCTCTTGGATCACCTAGCTCCTTTCTCATAGACCAAAAGGAAGTAATTTTTTATCGTGACCAATTTTTTTCTGTAACTTCCTTCTCTAGAGAATCTAGCATTTTTACTCTACTAGATGGTTTATGACTTTTTTCATAAAAAAATGTTGTACCTTCTAATTTTCTTTCGATGCAATGCCATAATTTCTACTAACAATTGTTCAAAAGAAATACCATTCTCAGCAACACTTTTCTCCATTGCTACTTTGATCTCATCCCAAGAATCCTTGTTTCCCAAGTTTTCAAGCAAGGGTTTACTTTGATGTTGAATTCTATTCTAGCATTCTTATTGAGCATAATCATTGATTTAATGATGTCACATGGATCATATTGCCAGTGATAGATAACATAAAAATCAAAAAAAATCAAAAGATCACATGCCACACTAAATGCTTTTCTCTCGAATGTCATCCCTCCACATGAAAAAGGTAAAGAAGGAAATAAGGTCTTCTTCCCTTGATCACTAAAGTATCTTTCATCAGTACTCTGCATCTACCTTACATATTCCAAAGAAAAAACCCTTTCTATCACATGTATTGGAAGTTTGTATGGCTATACTTACGATCCATAAAATATTAGCACATTATATTCTTCCATTAAGTACCAATCAACAAATTGTATTTCTTTTCCTAGTTGAATGCACTTTCTACATGATATAGGCAATCTAGGAATTGGAGTATTTGTAATTGATTGATGCAATGGAGCCAAAAATTAGTCTACAAAATGACTGTAGTTCCTTCAAGAATCATGCAACCTTATAACAATGGTCCATTCATATACTGGAGCCATTTTCTTTTGCTCAGGATTATTATTACCATAGGGCTAAATCTGAAGCTTGTTGGTTTGAAACATTCCTTTGAATTTGAATAGAAAAAGATAGCACAAGTAGGTTGTGAACCTAAATGTCTTGGTGGAACCTCCTTTAATCATTAAAAAAAATTTATGCATGGATTCTACAATGTGCTCATTAAAATTATGTTTGGCATGTGGAACACCATAATGGATATTATACACCATTTCAAGGAGGCATGCACCCACTTCCAAATTGCTATCCAGTCCAAGGAAAAATGCTAGCATGGAAATAGTATCCTGAACCCATGGTTTAAAAATATCCAATCATAAGGAGGCTTATGATCACCTTTCAATTTGTTTCTATCTTGAACTATTTTATTTAAAAAAAATAATTTCTCCATTTCATCCACTACTTCATAATCACTAGCAAGCTTTTCTAGGTCAATGTGGACATTTCCAAATTCTTCGATTGTAATCCCCAAGGAAAACACTTTTCCAAGTTCTTCTGCATTAACGGATAATAATTCTTTTTTTTTTCTTTATTAGCAATTTCTCTTTTGTTATCATCATAATTTAGGGTATAGACCATGATAAATTCTAGGCAAGGGAAAACCTCATGTAACATTATGCACCCTAATCTAGTTACCCATGGTGCACTAATACTATTAAATTGAAATTGCATTTTCTTTGCAACATTATTCTTAGATGAAGATCTAAGTTCTGAGGTACACTTACCATAGGTTTGAGGATCATAAATATCATGGTATTCATCAGTGAAACCTGGGGTTTTAAGCAATTTTGCATAATGCATTTTTTTATCCAACATTGCTCTAGTGGTACTGGTGGTAGACATGCTGATACAATAAAAAAATATGAAATTCTGGAATTCCCTATTAGTTCTTAATTTTTATTAATTCTTAAGCCTCTTAACCCTAAACCTAAACTTCAAAGTTTGACAAAATAAGATTTTAACAAATGTTAAGAAATGAAACGTAACCACATGAATTCTTTAACTTACCTGAATTTTGAATTTTGATTCTTGAAGTTGAAACTGGGTTACTAGAATGGCTTTGTTGGAAGTGGAACTGTGGAACCCAGAACAGGGTGGTGAACTGCAATGAGCAAAGTGAATGACACTGAAATGTCCACTCGTTACTTACAGACTACACAGTACACAATTAGGTAGTAAAATGTACATGTATGACAACATTTAAAACAAGCCATTAATGATTTACTCCTACATTGATAGCATATTCTAAACCTTTGATCTGTGTTAATCTAATGGTTATAGGGTGATTCCAGAGGTTTAAGTTCACAAGCGTAGTGCTCTGTGCATTTCATTTTGGAATGCAACTACAACCATACATCAAATGTTCGTCGAACGATTGAGTAATTTATGATATAAATAATAAACATAAAACATGTGTTTTAAATTTGCTTTAAACTTTTTTTTTAGTATTGAACAAAGCAAAAGAATTACAAGAATAGAGCTACCAGCAGTAGTTGAAAATTAAACTAGCCAAACTCAACAAAACTAGATATACAACATATGTTTTAAATTTACTTTAAAATTTAACACGCTAGGATTAACATCAAGGCTAAGGGGCGGGAAACTTAATGTTACAAAGGCCTTAATAAAATGAATTACAATGTCACATTAATAGCACATTGCACAACCATTAATAGCACTTAACTTGCAAAGGACTTAATAAAATGAATTACAATGTCACACTAATAACACAACCATTTATTTTATTACAACTGAATTACAATGTCACATTATTACATAGCACAAATACAAATGTAAGTGCAAACACCAAGCTTCTGTTGGACTATTGGTAAAAAGTTAAAAATGTAAATGTGATACATGTATCTCTGAAAATAAATGGAACTTTCCAGGTCAACCATGAGCTCTAAAAATAAACACATGGGACTTGTCAGGTCAGCCATGGTCTCTAAAAATAAATGCATGGGGAAAGGGGGCCCAATCAAATGGGGAAATGGGAGCTATGAAGATACAAAATGTACTTAGCCCCTTTCAGAACCAACTCATGCAGAAGATGATGGGTTGTAAAATTGCTCCATGCAAAAGATGAGCACTTAAAATAAATACATGGGGCTTGATGGTAGGCCATGGTGTCTCAAAATAAATGCAAGGGACTCTCTTGGCCAACCATGCAGATGATGAGGGGTAGTAAAACTTCTCCCATCTTCTACTTGTAGCCTCCATGCATCGAGATAACACTTATGTCTATCATAGCTCCTCATCCTGGTTCAAAACCTATCTGAGAAGTCAAGTAAACCAAATCAACTTCTTTCCAATTCCACCCATTCTGAACTTGAAGGAAATTGGTCTTTTACTCTATAACTACATAACTGGAGGCAAGAGAATTTAGAGCATCCCCAATAATACCGCATCATCTTCTTCTTGAATCCTTATTAAGTTATTAACCATAAAAACTGAAAACCCTTATGACAATTAAACGAATGATTTTAGTTGTGATCACTATCCT
>VDFB02386733.1:0-25871 GCA_007258455.2 Sequoia sempervirens
AGTTTAGCCAATGCCATGGCACATCAAATTTTCAGATCAGGTTATTATTGGTCCCATGTGTTCCGAGATGCTCATCAACATGTTAGGACATGTCATACATGTGAAACCTCAGCATTTAGAGAACACAATCTAGCAATGCCCCTATAACCAATATACGAGGTAAGACCGTTTGCCCAATGGGAATTAGACTTTGTTGGGGTAATTAATCCAAATGATTCTGTAGGTCACATGTTTATTTTGATAGTGACAGATTATTGCACATGCTGGACCGAAGCTCAACCTTGCAAGAATAGTACCACCGATGTCATTATTAGATTCCATAATGAATATGTTGTTACCAGGTTTGGAGTATTGTTTGCTCTGGTATGTGATAATGACCCTACCTTTTCTTCTGCTGAATTTATTTAGTGGGAATATGAACATAAAATTGTTTTGAAATATTCTTCTAATTACTATCCATAGGGAAACGGGGTAGCAAAGTCTACTAATAAATTTTTTTTGGAGGTAATTAAGAAGTTGCTAGAAAGCAATCATAGAGACTGACGCACACAACTGAGTTTTTTCCTTATGGGTAGATAGGACTAGAATCAAAGCCGCCTTAGGAAACTCACCATTTAAGTTAGTCTATGGCTAAGATCGAATATTCCCTATTCATCTACAGATACTTGTTCTCTGGTTTATGCAAGAATTTATTCTAATGATGATAGGATAGAGGTCTGACTAACTAGTTTGATCAATCTAGAAGAACAGAGAGATGTTGCTTTGTAACATTTTTCCAAACATTAGGCTGTAGTCAAATGATGGTTTGACAAAAGAGCCAAAATTAAAGCCTTCAGAATATTGGACCTTGTGCTGCTATGGGAAAAAGCCAGAGAAAGGAAGCGTGATCATCAAAAGTTTGACCGAATTTGGTTGGGTCCATATCAACTTGCCAAAATTCTTGGTGAGAATGCCTTCTAGTTAAGCACCTTAACAGGAAAACCTATCCCATTTCCTATCAATGGATAGTTTCTCAAACATTATTTTGGCCCATGAAGGTCTGATCGTCCGTCTGACTGTATATATGTAGTTAGTTGTTTTCTTGTTTTTTTTTTGTTTGTTTGTTTCGTCACTGTTTCAGTTTCTTTTTTCTCATACCGTTGTTGTTTGTTTTTCTTTCCTTTTCCTTTTTTTTTTTTTTCTCGGGGACCTTAATTTTTTCCATTTTTGAGTGGAGGGGTAGTTATTCAAAGTATACTAAGGGTACTATGATAGAGAAAATGATTTAGGTATTTTTAGGTATGTCTGTCAAGCTCTTTCATTTTAAGACTTATGTTTTATGTCCATTTTAATAATAGTTTGGAAGGTTAGGAACAAATAGGTACATTTTAAGTGATCTCATAAACCGTAACTGAATCTGTCACATACTAGATAGAATCATCTATTTTCATAAGGGCCTATTTGTTTTAGGGTGACTATATTCATGATTCAGGTGAAAAATCCGAGTCCTAATGCTGTCATGAGGTCCTCCATAGTTCTCAACCCGATTTTTAGATTATTATATCTGAGTATTGAGAAAAGATAAGAAAAAAATTGTTCCAAGTAAAACCCATGTAAAAGAAAAGAAATGAGAAGTATAAATGATGGAAAAATCAATATTATAAGGGTAATTCAAGTATCTCTACCGGGGCTATGGATGCCTAGCTGGCAGTAGAGCAATGCTTTGAGAGAACTAGAAGTGTCTTTGTTGGGGCTATAGACGCCTAGTTGGCAATGGAGCAATGCTCAGGATATCATTGCACGATAGCTAAAATGAGTCAACTCAGGTAGCTTGCATCTTAATACAATTGTTCAAGGATAGGTAAAGTATTTAGGGAAAGAGATGCATCGTACATGCACACACTCAGATTCAAAGTTGTTTGGTTGATTTATGTTTGAGATTCCAGCTCAACCTTGTTTGTTGTAACTGATCATACTTGAGTTAAAAATTTGATAAACTCGAGGTTCTAGATGATTGAATTCTTCAGTATCTTGAAAATGGGTAAACCATTTTCCCAGCCGCGTCACTAATTGTTATGCCTTGCATAACCACCCGATTTTGTTTCTGGTCAAAATGGGTCCCCCTTTGTTTCTTTTGTCCTTTGTGTTCTTGTTTGGGTCTTAGAAGTTGTTTCTTTTTCTCCTAAGTCTTGGTTTTCCTTTGTTTTTTTGGGTTTGGATTTTAGACTGACACTCACACTTGTTACTTTCCAAAGTTCAAGTTCCTGTTTGTGTTCCGATCTCGACTCTTGCGCTTTTCCGTGTTTTCTTTGTTTTGTCAGATTCGGGTTCCAGATTGGAACCGTCACCTTGCACCCTTAAAGGTGTAAGTTCATGTTTTTGTTTTGATCTTGAATTCTACTTTTTCTTCCTTGTGTGTTTTTGTTTGTGTCAGAATCAAACATAGGACCGAAACTAGAACCAAGAACTTTTCTAAATTTCTTGGTCCTATTTCCATCCTGATCCTGACTTCCGAATCTCTTTGTCTTTTTTGGAATCAGATTTTGGACCAGAACTTGAACCAAGAACTTTTGCAAAGTTCTTGTGTTGTGTTTTGTCCCGATTGTAATTTCCGTTTTGTCTTTGTTTGTCAAGATTTAGATTTCGAACCTTCACTTGAACTTTGCACTCATTGAAAGTTCAGTGTTGTGTCATGTTCTGATCCCAACCCCCACTTACCTTCATTCTTGCGATTGTGAATTAATGACTCCCACTCCAATCCTGAGGCCCGACCAACCCGCATTAATGTCTAACCGTTCGCATGTGCGAACGAGTTTTTATTCTTGCTGCTCCTCAATTTTCATTTATTTTGGCTTATACAGTTTGACAGAACGAACCAGAGTGACACCGAGAGTTAGGGTTTGAAGAGGCACTTTGATTTCTCATCGTGTTGTCATATTTTTTATTGTGTTTGGAGGTAGATGTTTTGCCCTATTTTTTTTTTCTTCATTCTTGGTTTACCTGTGTTTGCTTTGCTTGTTGTTTCACGTGTTTTCTTTCTTGCCTTCTTGTTTGGTTTGTTTTTGTTTTCCTTTGCACCCTTTGGTACATTCTCTCCATTCTTGAACCTTTTGGTTCGATGTGCATTTTTATTTTCTTGTATTTGGTTTTGTTTTCTATTCATACATTTTTTTCATCCCGCCGTGCCCTAGTTTTCTAGGGTTTGCCATACTACCTAGTCGAATGTGTGTTTCAATTGATAAATTTCAAATTTTGACCATTTTAAATCAAAAATCTTGAATCCTGACTGATCTGATCCCGAAGGTGCAATTTAATGATATTGTTATATCTAATTTTCCTTCATTTATTGTTGACTATTTTATTCCTAATTCTCACATTTGTTTCAAAGTTGAGAATCCGAACCACACTTGTGTTTTTACCACCGTTTGGATCTACCTCCTTCGTTCGATCCGATCCTAACTTTTGATGTACTATCAGGATTGGGGATCGAATTGTCACCTTAGAATGTTAAAAGTTTTTGTCAATGTACCACATCGTGTCCCGATTTCGATCCCTGCATTACTATTGGGATCAAATTTAAGACTAGCACTAAACTTTTTATATAATGTTAAGTCCCATGACTTGGTGTCACTCTGATTCTAACTTTTGATGCAATGTCAGGATCAAAACTCAGGGTTGAACTATTCCTGATGCACAAACTTAAGGTCAAGTCCTCAACAAAATCCTGATTCTGACTCCCGATATCATTGTGGGATCTAAACTCAGAATGCTACCAAAGCTTATTCCCCCCTTAAGGTTCGGTTCCAAATCATTTCCCAATTTCAACTTTTGATTCATCATCAGGATCGAAACTAGGGGAGAACCCTTCATTGAATCTGTTTGTTAAGTATCATTACTTGGTGAAGGCCCAATCCCGATTCCCAAAACACATTGCGAGATCGGATTGCGGAATGACACTAAACTTTGTTCATCACTATAGGTATAGGTGCTGAACCACAACCCGATTCTGATGTCCGATAGAATTGAAGAGTATTATATTAAGTTCAAGTTCAAGGTTTTCCCCAATCTTGACTTCTGATACAATTCATGTACTGTGCTTACATTGGTCAGGTTCTTGGTTCCATCCCGAACCCAAAACCTAAAATTTTTGGATTAACTTGTAGAAAGGGAATTTATCTTGAATGAGTAGAAATTTATTATGAATGCTTGTGCTAATCTACTCTTTAAATGTCTCTTATTTTCCTGATGATTGTCAATATTGCAGGGTAATTAACAAATTTGTGATTCAGAGGAGGAAGTTCCCACTAAAGGAACATCAAAGGGGACATAGGCCAAGAGGCTAAAGCCATAACAAGTTCCTGTTACAATGAAGTATAAGTTCCAAGGGACCCCAGTACCATCTAAGTTTAGGTCTAATGTTATGAATATCACTAATACACTTGTGGGACATATTGATTTGGACCAGTTTCGTAAGGATACTTTTTTACAAGATGCTACCCCAAGGGCAAAGAGGATTGCAGAGTCTAGGTTGGCTCATGTAGCTAGTTTTCCTATTGTTGTGCAATGTCATGAGTTCATTTTAACTGCTGCACAAACTTATAATCCAACTCAGAGGCAGTGTATTGACTCCCAAGGCAATGTGATCATTTATTTGACCCCAATAATGATTAGAATAGTTTTTGATCCTCCTCCGTACCCTAATCTCAATATTATGACTGAAGTTGATACACTTAAACTCTGGGCAGCAAATGTGGTTGGGAACAAAAGGGTAATTAATAAAAGATGGCTTAAGACAAAGAAGAAATCAATAAAGAAGGTACCACCTAACCCAAAGAGGTCTAAATTTTCTAAGGACATTGGGGACATGATCACATTGCTGGCAAGAGTATTTGGAAAGGAAAACTCTCGTATCTTTGAACACTGGATGTTTCCATTGATTCAACTGATTCTAGAAGGGAAGCAATTTATGGATTGGGGGCATATAATTTAAGATAACATCCATGACCAACTATTGAAGGTAACAAAAACCAAGTTGTGTTGCAAGGATGGGACAATTTCCCAGGTTAAATACTGAAGGGTCAATGGATGATGGCCCATACTAGAAGAAGGTCTAGGAATATTATGGGCAACTAGAGCTTAAGAAGGTGGAGGAACATTTTAAAAGAGTAAATGATGCATTTTAATATGCTATTATTAATTAGATCACAAGTGATGTTGGTTTCAGGTTATCATGAGATGTCATGGAATTCATTTAGGAGTGGGGATATTGGTTTATCCAATACCCCAAGTCAACCTATTTCATATTTTTTGGATATGACGACCACCCTTTCAAATTGCCAAGGTGTTGTGGTGACAAATGGATCTTGATGGAGTTCGCTTGTCAAGCCACAAATGTGAATGTCAAGTTTTCTACACAACATAAGGCTAGTTTCCATTCTTTCCCAATGCAATTGGAGTTTTATTCTTGTTCCTATTCGACAGTAGCCAAAACATCAACAAAAGAGTTTCATTCCATGAATTTCCAACAACATACATCTAGGAAACATTTTGATCCAAAGAGGAAAATGTATGGTTTATATGCTTCACAGTTTCCCCATCATCGACCACTCCTCAAAGAATTTTGGGCTAACATGGAAGATCAATTTGAAGTAAGGAAAAGGGGATATGAAATATTGAAAATTCCCTAAATGAAATATTTTAAGGTTAAAAAGGATATAACAGAAGGTACTACTGATGATGGGATCACTCTTGATCCCCATTATGAAATGGATAAAGTGGCTACTAAGGATTTGGATCCAATCAATTGGATGGAAAAGGAGGAAACTAATATCTGTAAAGTGTCAAGAGTAGTGGTGGATAGAAGTCTGAAATGGATTGATCTCCGTTTAAAGAAACCAAGGGTTAAGGGTTTGAGGAAGAGGGATTCTAGAAATGAACCTACTTCCTCTACCGAAACAAGAAAATACAAGAGGCTGAAGAAAACTATTGCAACAATAGAGGCAGCCATGAAAGAGCCTGCCCCAATATAAGAAGAAATTTGAATGAAACAGGTTATTTATGAAGCCGTTGCTGCAGGGGTTATTTTAGGTCTTGGTATCACACCATTAGCAACTGTATACCCTAGAGAACAAGCTTTCGAAGAAGGACCTTCTGTTGTCCCTTTACAAACTAAGAATACTCCTCTAACTGCACCATCAACATCAGAAGTAGCAGCTAGTGAAGAAGAGAGGCCTCTTGTGACCAATGTAATAGATTCACCTATCCCCTCAGACTCTGAGAAAACTCTGTCTTAGGAAGGAGAAAGAGAAAAATGGGAAGAATATTTGGAGAGGGTTAAGGAGGAACCTGGAGAAGAGGAGACTGGGTTTGAAGAAGGAAGTCTCTGGGGTGAAGCCACAATTAATGATGTTTTGACTGAAGATGAGTAGAAAGAAATAATGTAAAGTGCTTAGAGATTAGCTGTTGAAGAATTAGCTAGTGAGGAAGAAGAATAGAGAAAGAAAATTGAAGAACTAGCTCAAGAAAAGGAAGCTGCTGAGGCACAAAAGAAGGTTGAAGAGGAAGCCATTGCATGAGAGATGGAACAAAAGGAGAAAGATGAGAAAGATAAAGTAGCAAAAGAAGAACTTCATGCTATGGAGTTAGAACAAAAAAGGTTGAAGGATGAAGAGGAAGCTTCCCAAAAGGAAGAAGAAATGAAAAATACAAAAGAAATAAGAGCTCAGAATGAGAAAATGGAACAAGAAAGATTGCAAAAAGAACAAGAAGAGTGGGATAGAATCTCTTCTAAGAAAACAATTGAAATAGTTTCTTCTAGGCATCCTTCATTAATGCCTCCCAGTACTCAACAGGTAACTACTTAGCCGACTGCTCCCACTTGGCTCAAGCTAAATTTGGAAAAGAGACAACAAGTTCAAGCTTAGCTGGTGGCATGGGATGAAATGTTAAATGATATAAATAAAGTGAAACCAAGGAAGAAACCTTGTGTTGTTCATTCTAAAAAGTTAATTGATGATGGAGACTTGATAACAAAAATTGCTACACCTATAGCTGATAAAGATGACAGTGAATTACAAGTTGCAAATTGTCAAGTAATCACTATCAATCTAGGTAAACAGACAAGAAATCAATAGATAAATTTGATTGATATTGTTTCCACCACCACTAAATCATGGCTGACTAAGGATAAGAAAGCTAAAGATGAGCTTAAGGCTTAGGTTGGGAAGATGAAGGATTTTCTGAAAGAGTTGATTACATCCACTCCTGAACATCCAACACCATTGAAAATCCCTATTTTAATGAGTTGAAAAGAGGTGGATGGGTTGAATTTCATGAAACAAAAGGCTACCTAGTTTGATAGCTGGTTCAATGATTTTAAGAAAGAGATTGGGGAAATTTTGGAGGAAGGATACAAGAAATATGATGAAGCTCTTACTCTTCTTGGTGAAATTTAAGAAAAAGCTAAAGAATGGTGGGGAGAAGAAGAGAAGTATAGAAAGTATTTGAAGGGTGTTGGAATTGTGTGCCTCAATCCCACAGGCTGAAACTTCTTGTGAGCAATTTCGGTGAGACTGGTGAGATGTCTAGCCGATCTGCTAGTAGATCCTGAACTGTCACTGTGACCTCCTGAATGTCTTGGAAATCAACATCTGAAACCTTTGGCGTAACCTAGACTATCAGAATGATGTCTCGGTGATGATAGGAAGTCTTGCCGATATCGGCATGACCTTTGTCTGTCTGGCCGATGTGGTAATCAGTATGACTTGCTCCTATCAGTACGAAGTCTTGGCGACTAGGAGATGTCTAGCTGACGGTTTGATTCCTAGCGGATGTCGGGGAGACTCATGGTGACTAATGTTTTTGGGGAGACCCTTGGCATAAAGGCTTACTTCGGTGTGATGTCTCATCGATAGTAGTAAGTCTCGCCGACGGGTATACATTTGGAGTCTTCGCGGTAACACAAAGACTTTGGCATGAAGTCTTGGCGATAGGCAGATGTCTCACCGACAACTATATACAAATGGAGTCATCGGGGTAATGAAAGGGGTTTGCTATGACCTCTTGGCGACAACGGTAAGTCTGGCCGACAAAGCCACATGTGATCGGGTGGTTTCGGTGAGACTCCTAGTGAATGGAGTCATTAGAGAAACACAAGGACTTCGGTATGAAGTCTTAGCGAATGTGGAATGTCTGGCCGATGGTTGGACTCTACGATATGACTTGAAGGCATTGGTATGATGTCTTGGCGAAAAGTGATTGTCTTGCCGATGGGAATCCTGATGTCGGCATGACTCCTGGCGAAAGGTGGTTTTGGTATAGCATGAAGGCATTGGTATGATCTCTTGGTGAAAGACGATAGTCTTGTTGATGGGAATACTCTTGTCTATGTGACTTGTGAACTTCGCTATGACCTCTTGGCGAAAGCGGTAAGTCCTGCCGACTTTGGTGTTTGTTAACGGGTGTCTTTGGTGAGACTCCCAGCGACTGAAGTCTTCAGCGAAAGGTGTGAACATTCGGAGTAACATCTCAGTGATAGCCTAAGTCTTGCCGACTAGTGTTCATTTTGGCATGACTTGAAGACTTCGGTATGAAGTCTTGGTGAACTGCAGTAGTCTTACTGATGGAAAAGTTGAGGTTGATGTGACTTGTGAACATCGGTATGAGTCTTGCCGATGAGGAAACTCTTACCGATAGGAATGCAATGGATGTCGGTGGTTTCGGTATGACTTATGGCATTCACTATATCATCTTGCCGACTGTTGGAACCTACGCCGATATTGAATGCTGGCTATGTTGACATCAGGGAGACACGGTTAGTGTCTCACTGACATGCCAACACAGGTTGAACACCCTTGACCATTTGAAGACTGTCCTACGTGGTGTGACCTGGACGTATTATCTTCTATGCAAGGAAGTGGAAACATCTACGATGCTGAGCTGGATGATTCGATAGTTGTGATCTGACAGTTGGAAACAAACCAATTCACAGAGCCTGTTGAGAACATATGTATATGCATTGGACGTTTTGTAGATATGATCTGATGAGAACAAGAGAAGTAAGAAGACCGAGAGAGCGAAGAGAGAGGGCCGAGTGGCTGGCTGAAAGGCCGAGGCCATGAGGCCGAAGGAGAAGAAGAGAGAAGCAGGGTTCTGCTGGAATCTCTTCTGATCATGGATCATGATTGAACTCTCTCATTTTGATCTGCACTGCATTGTATCAGTGCGAAGGTTGTATGGTCTGATGGATTGATCAGTTGCTACCAGGTTGTATCCAGAATAAACAAGATGTAATCTCTGAAAAGGCTATGAGCCTGAAACTGTATTGTAACTTTTTGTTGCTGAATAATACAATGGCTCAAACTTTTGAGAGTGGGGTTTTTTACCCGAAAGGGTTTTCCCCACGTAAATCTTTGTGTTCTAGTTTTCTGTCTTATCTTTCATCTGTGTTGGTTCTACTTCTAGAATCTGTTATTGCTTGTTGAATTGAACATGTGCTTCTCTCAGAAGGATTAATGTGGGAAATGAACTGTCTATTTCCGCTTTAGGACATAGTTGTACATGTCTTTGAGGCAATCTAATCGAAATAAAGGTACCGAAGGCATTACTGTTCTTGGAGGTTTCTCTGAGATGCACTAAATTTTCCTTACAAAGGGTTTGAAATTAATTGATAAAACATCTAGAGACCTGTTGATCCAGTCAGGGATTCTAGGTGATGAAGATCTCGAGTATCTTAAGAATGCCATCAAAATCACTACCTATAAATCTAAAGTGCTTATTGAACACATAAAAATTCTCCTAAAAGCTTAATATGACATAAGACAACATATAGGTGTGTTTGAGGAGATTGTTATACAACTTACTACTGAAGATTTTCCTCACAGTGGACGATGGAATTCATTGCAAGAAATCAATTATAGTTGGGGTAAACAATTAGGGTAGTTACTTAATGAGGGTGATGGGTCTGAAGGGAATCTCTTGGATAGACTAATGAACATAAGGTTTGAAACTAGATGGGATGCAAATGATGTTAGTTAGATGTGAGTAACAATTGCTATAGTTGCTGAAGAATTCGAAAGAGCAAAGTTTAAGGTAGATTGGATTGATGGACCTAATGAAAGGGTGATAAAAGAATTCTTCAAAAACTATGATGAGTTCCATGGATTCCCAAAAGAAACTGTTAAAAGTTAAATGGGAATATTCTATTTTTTGTGAAAAGGATGAAGTCAAATGTGTCAACTAGTTTCAGGTGCCCTTTGGATAGCAACACTTCCAGGTTAGTTTTCAGACAGATGGACAACTCTAAATCAATTTTGGTGAGCTAGAAATTGAGCGTGGTGATCAACAGAAGGAAGAGTTAGAACTCCGAGTCAAATTTTCACTAAGTAGACACAAGGCGTACCTTTCAGCTCCTGCAGTTTCAGAAAAGATAAGACTCAGAATTAACAGGGTGTCCCTATAATTGTGGATTTGGGCCCAAATTTGTGGATCTTGATTTTTGATAAGAGAGATTGATGTGAATTATGTCTAGAACTTAGAATTCTCTCCTCATTGTAAAGGTCGGATAATTGAAGTCAGATTAGCTACCTAGAAACTAGATACAATTTTCATTTTATAGCTTTATGCAAGATACCTGAACAATTTTATAGTTTTAATGCAAGTAGTTTTATTTTTAGAAGTTGTTAGTTTAATGACAATGCTAATAAACGATGGTTATTTGTATGCCAGTGCATTTTTCTGTGCATAAATGTCTCTTATTTGATGAAAATAAATAGAAGATTTTGAGTTTAAAACCATTTTATTGCATTATATATGTGGATGATGTTTCTTAATGTTTATTGATCTGTTAATCCTGGTAATGAGCTTATGGTATTTTATGATTGAAAATTAATTCTAAAATAAAAGTGATGATCAATGGTGTATACTTTAAATCTACACTGAGAATGAATGTGATGGTATGAATTGTTTCAAAAATTGTGTTATTCTATAGTTTTAGTTAATTAGGAAAAGCACTCATTCCAACAAATAACTTTGGACTTTCCAAGATATTTAGATCTCCCCTTGGACTTGAATTTTTCACGCTTCTCATTCTTCTTTCCTTTTCCTTAGGTTTTCCATGAACATTTAGGGCCTCCTTGGCAGTGATGGATACCTTCCTCCTCATCTCTTCAGAAAGCAAAGAACCCACCACATCTTCAATCTTCAATATAATAGAAGTACTCCCAATAGCCATAACAAGAGAATCCCATGAATTAGGCAAAGAACAAAGAAAGATCTGACATTTCTCCTCCTCATCCATTTTGACACCAACTGATGCCAATTGAGCCACCAACATATTGAATACTTCTAGGTGGTCTGTGATTCGTCCACCCTCTGCAATTCTCAAGGAATACAACTTCTTCCTCAAGAAAATCTTGTTCACTAAATATTTGGCCTAATACATATCACCAAGCTTCTTCCATAGTTTTTGTGCAAAGGTCTCTTCATGGAAATTAATTAAAATTATGTCTTCCAAGCACAATCTGATTAGACCCTTGGCTTTAAGGTCCATAACATCATATTGAGCAGCTTGAGTAGGTTCTATAGGCCTTGAAGCATTCTCATCAATAACATCCCATAAATCTTGATCTATTAATAGATCCTCCATCTTTAGCTTCCACATCTCAAAATTATTTCTAGAAAATTTCTCCACCTCTATTCTCCTTAATGAACTTGCCATCTAAAAATTTCTACAACAAGATCACAAAGTGTCTTCTACACAAGCTCCCACTCAAATCTTTATTAGTTCAAAAAACCCAACAACCCACAACTAAAACAAAAGGTGAGCAAACTCAAATACCACTTGTAAGGAAGCTAAGGTAGTGAAACAACTTCCTACACTAACCTTGAAAGGAGAATAATGCAAAATTTTTACAAATCTTTAACAGTTACATAAACTTAAACAAAAATAAACACAAGTATCATGCATACCACAACACAATGATTTACATGGGGAAAACTCTTTCGAGAGAAAAACCCCACACTCCAAAAGTCTCCCAATATATTATTCAGAAATCAAAAGATTACAATATATGTGCAGAGCAAGCTTCTCATAGGAGTATCACCACTAGAGATCAAGAGACACCATGATCACTATCAAACTCTTAGAATGCACCACCGTCTACATACATCCCACCCACTTATAACAAGCTTTTTGGAACCTTCTAGAATTAGGGTTTTACAAGGTCATTTTTCATTTGGCGTGTTAACGGAAAAACCTTGATGTGTCAATGGGAAAAAACCTTGACGTGTTAGCAGGAAAACCTTGATGTGTTAACGAATTTTTTTTTTGGGGTGTTGCCACGAACCCCATGTATTGTTACAATTGTATAGTATTTGAATGATCAGTCGCCACATACCAACATACATCCTATCAATAAATCGCATATAATTGCAAGGTTGAGACACATTTTCCCAACAACTAAGGTGTGGTGTGGTCTGCTTTCACTTCTATCTACCATGGAAGTGTTTTGAAACCTACCTAATTTGAATTTGCATGGTTGATGTGCATAGCCGACCTTGGTGAAGGGTTTCAAGGTTGAAGATGGTATAAATAAGAGTTGAGTTGTTGAATGATGATGAGATAGACAATAGAGATGTGAATGATGCAAATTGTAGAGTTATAGAGTGAAAAATTAAGAAGTGTAGTGTGATATTTCATGTGTTAGATTACTGGATGCAGTGAGCAGAAGGTGTCTAAAATTCTTCAATAAAGCTACAAAGGTGTTGGTGACATTATGATGGATTCTCTATTACATTGAGATAGTTTTCTCTATGTAACATTTCTTGTCTATCTTCTTTTTTATTCTGGCAATGAGTCTTTGGCATTGAGCCTTTCTTTCTTTGGGAAGTGAGCCCTCCGGTAGTGAGCCCTATTATATTCGGTATCAATATTACTTATAATGTGAGTTAATCCTCACCGTGGTTTTTCCATGTAAATATGGTGTTCCCTTGTGTATGGTGTAGTTTTAGTTTCTCTTATTTACTTTTCATGCTAAATCATCATAATAGATATAAGGGTTTATTGAATGAATGTGAATCTGAATTTTGATGAGTGTTTTGAAGTTTTAAGGTACAACTGATTCAACCCCCCTCTCAATTGTCTTATGCATTCAATAGATATTCACCCAACTCATGGGGTCAACCATAATGCTTGTTACAACATTATCATTGATACGAGCAGGGATATAAAGTGGAGAGGGATCTTTGTTCAAAGGCAGGTCATGTGAGGTGAATGTAATATCAGGAGTTGCATTCACATGATCCGAAGGAGGAATATGAGTAAATGAAACTATGTTCACATACTCAGATGGAGTTAGATTAGAAGAAGAAGAAGCGAGAGTGAAAAGGTTGGTGGAATAAGATGGAAAGGGATCTGTGTAAATTTGTAATTGGTTGTTTGACTTTGCTAAATATTTGTTTGAGTTTTTTTACCATCGAGATGGATGGTACCATTATCGATGTGGCCTTGCATCACATGATGAAGACGCAAACATCTATTAGTATCATGACCTGATACCTGATGATATTGACAAAACTTTTGTGCATTGTACCACTAAGGATACAACTTAGATAGAGATCTAATCTCTCAGAGAGTTATTATACCATCTTTTAATAGCTTTTATAGGACATTAGTATAAGATTCAGATAATTTGTGAATATTTTGTTTCGACCTACAAAATTTTTATCAGTGGGAACAAAAACCATGTTTTCCACTACCTTATTCTTTCTAGACTCACCAGAGATTGACACAGTTGATCAACCATCCTGATAGGAGGATGAGGAAGAATCCCCATACTATGCAACCATTTGTTGATACTCATATAGAGTGGCACATAGATGGGCAAAGGATAGATAATTCATTAGCAGAAATTTATCTCGCAATGCCGGCTACAAGTTTTTGATGAACACTCTCTATACATCAAAATTAGGCAAGGCATAGGAGATCTAAGAGAAGAGCCTGATAAAAAGTTATAAAATCAGTTACCTTCTCATGAGCCCCTTGCTTACACTGGACGAGATTGGTAAACACGACCTTCAGCCTAATGTTGAACTAGAAGTGTTGGAGGAACTAATTTATAAGTTGATCAAAGGAAAATATAGAATTATCAGGTAAAGAGCAATACCACTCCAAGGCAGTGTCCTTAAGGGAACATGGGAATAGTTTTGCAAGAAGTGTATCATGATGAAATAAATCCATACACATGGCGTTAAAGGATGAGACATGAGTTTTTGGGTCCCCTCGACTACTATACTTCTCAAACTTAGGGATTTCCATTCCTTGTAGGATGGGGGTGTTTAGAATATTAAAAGATAATGGATTGTGATGACAATAGAGTTAAAACATAGGCTGAGAAGATGAGCTAGCCAAATGTTCCAACTGAGACTACATTTGTCCCATATTCTGCAAGAGAGCATTTGGGACGAGGTTTATGGCTGAAGTATGACTAGTAGAGGCACCAACACTGACACTAGCACCAACGCAACTACTAACACTAGCACCAATACCAATACTAGTGCCGACACCAAAACTAGAGGAATAGATGCTCTAAGTCCCAGATATAGAGATCTAGAAACCTAGAGGAACTTGATTCACCTTGACCATAGGAATCTCCTCAGGTGCAAAGGTGGTAGAAGTACTAATGGAGGGGCTCGTGTCATCCATGTTAACAGACACTCTAGGCATCAAGATATTCAACTGTTGACCAACAATCTCTGATTGAAAATCTTGGGGATTGCACAAGATGGTGGTGTAAGATGGGACATGGGTTTCCACAATATTTTCTATACAACGAATTAGCTCCAAGGCTCTATGATATTTAATCAATAAATTATTTAGGCCATTGACAAGAGGAGCGACATGAGGATATGAATATTCTCTCATGAAGAACCTTGCAAGCTCTTCGAGCCTCAATTATAAAGAGTGAATATGCTCTACAAGAACCTTGAGAGCAACTTCCTCCTCTAAGGAAGTGGAAGAGTTTGAGGGAGAAGCTAGAGGGGTATGGGTTACAACTTCATTATGAGGTAGGGAGAATCCAGTTGGAAGCCCTATAGAGTACTCAAAATTCAAACCTAAATGGGGAGGACTAAACGTTCTAGACTCCATATCTATATTTTGATAACTTCTCCTTACTACATGTCTAGAAAGAGGTAGTAGATTGGGTTGTGAAGCTCATGAAAGTGTCACAACACACTATCTACAAAACATCCTAACACAAGAGAAGAGAAAATTTGACACAAAGATAAGAGGAAAGAACGTTCACATCGGGTTCACCAAAATGTAGAGGAGATTCGCTACTCTTGAGTCTCTAGGATAGGGAAGAGTCTGTAGGGAGCGAATTGTTCTCAACTACCTCAGGGAAATAAGCTCAAGTGACAAAAAACAACTAAGGGAGAGTTTTTTATATGTTTTTATGTTTCATGTCTGTTTATGGAAAAGGACCTTCAGAAGTCAAGTGAACAAGCCTTAGAGGTCTCAAGAGATAGATAGACTAGCCCTCACCCAAAGG
Source organism: Sequoia sempervirens (assembly GCA_007258455.2). Taxonomy (NCBI): domain Eukaryota; kingdom Viridiplantae; phylum Streptophyta; class Pinopsida; order Cupressales; family Cupressaceae; genus Sequoia; species Sequoia sempervirens. The sequence goes on from VDFB02386733.1 coordinate 15,528, forward strand.
ACAAAAGCATGGGACAAGGACGACAACACGACACACTGGTGTCTTGTATGAACTAGAGGTAGAATCAATCACTAGAAACACACAGGATCTTCTAACTACTCAAAATATAGAGTTTGATAGTTTTGACTAATTTAATAGAATACAAAAAATAAAGGAAAAAGAACAAGAAAGATACTAAACGATGTAAGTAAATAAGATATTAAACAAAATGATGAATAGTGAAGAGAGAAACAAAATCACGCTTGGTCAAGATATGAAGCCTCCCGCAAAACTCCGCATGGAAAACCTGCACACATAGAAACAGTAAAAGTGTTGGGGCTATTTCAGGGCTCACCTTGGTCAAACCCCCATTTTGGTGTTTCCACCTCCACAGATAGCCAAAGAGGCAACAAGATGGAAAGATAGATAATAGATGATATAAAATGACAAGAAAATGATAAAGAGCATGCAAGATAACAATATGATACTCAATAAGAATGATAATACCAATAAATAAAGTTTTACCCTCCCTCCGATGAGCTTGAGGATCTAAGAGGAAGTGCAATTCCTTGAGAGAGCTTGATGTAGAGCCATGAACGTGCTAGAACTTGATTTAGGAGTGATGTAGAAGAGCACAAATATAAGAGTGAAGTTGCAAGAATGAAGATTGATAGAATGAGATAAAGAATTGCTAGAGGTGAGGATGAAGTGAGTTGAATGCTAAGGAATGATACTAAATGGATGAGAGGGAATAATATGAGTTCAAATGAAGAATTGCATGCAAAAGGGTCATTTTCGAGCACACCTGTGACTGCAGAGGCATTACACTTCGTGGGTAGTAAAAATTCTAACATCCCAACGACCACAAGATCATAAATCTTGTTAGGACATTCACATAGTGTGCAGACGTTTGCACGATGTGGGAGCATCCCCAACAAAAATTCCCCCACTGATAGAAAATGATAGGGTCAAGGACAAAAATGAAGGTTAGAGGGACAAGGATTAGCATTATTATCTCATCAGGCTAAAGTGAAGGTTGATGTAATGTGAAATTGCATAAGGGTGCAATTTTATGATATTACAAACATATTATTCCCACCACAAGGAAATATTTAAGTTATAAAATCATTACAAACATATCCAAGTCCTAGTCTATTCAAGTATGTAATGACTATTTGACCTTTGTCGTGAATTTAGATACATTTCTAAGCTCATTTCTTGCAAGGAGGTTCATAGTGTGGACCATATTGAGATTCATTGTATATGTTTTGTCACATTTAATTTAGAAGGTTCCCTTCTACATGTTTGCATGACTACACATTTTATCCCATAATGATATTTGCACCACCTTTTAGTTAACAGTGACCATTTTAGAGGATATAGTGCACTATATAAACATCATTTATCATCATTGATAGGCTACTATAATAATACATGAGATAGATCATATTAGAGATCATAATCCAGATCAACTTATAATATAGTAGCATATCAATGAGCATTGTGCTTCATATTAACCTAAGAAGGTTGGTATTCATCATTGAAGATGTCCATGTATATTTGAAGGCTAAATACTCCTATTGTAGAACTTCTTGGTAGAGTATGATGTGATTTCATGATTATCAATTGATAAAAGATCATATTGTTATTTATTTGTTGTTTCAATTAAGTTTAAATGTGTATTTTTGTTCTAGCTACATGGTTGGATAATCCTTAATTGGACCCTCTAGCTATGAATCCATCAACACAATCATGCAAGGGTCCATTTACAATCTCCTAGTGAGTAAGAATGCTATTGTAACTTTGATTCCTATTATGATATTTTGAAGTTGTACACTTTTTTCTAGAAATTAATATAAAGCATCTATCTATTTTTTATGCACATTGTCTCTACTATTTACTAGGTATTTGAGGTGATCTAATAAATATCTAGTTGGGATTTGTTGTTATTTTATTTAGAATTAGTTAGTATTTCATTAAATCAAGGGTTGTAAAATATTTCTATCTTAATATGTGGAATATCTTGATAACTAGTGTAATTGATCTTAATCTATGGAATATCTCGATAGCAGTTCAATTGATCTTAATCTATAGAATATATTGATAAGTGATGTAATTGAAAAACATGGTTTATAAATGCTAAACATTAAAGTATTTGGAGATTTAAACTCTTCAAGTTAGAAAAAAAAAGATTTAAAATCACCTAGAAATGAGATCTTTTCTTTTTTGTAATTATAATTTATCAAATGCTAACTCTATTTATCAAGGATTAGACACCAATCTTAAAATAACTAAATTAATATTATACTTATAAGTCATAAATGATCAATCTCTCAAGTGTAAATTATGCTATTCATGAATCTACTTAGAGATTAAGGGTATTGAATTTTTTTTTAGATAAATTGATATTTCAGAAAATTATTTACTCATGCATCAATATATTATTTACTTTCATTAGCATTTCAGATCTCTTATTGCACTTTCACAAAGCTAACATAAAATGAATTAGTGATAGAATAAGAATAGGGCAAATCTATGTCATGGGGTTTAGCTTGGATTGAAACAAGTTTATAACATATGTTTTTAATTAACTTAAGATTTTTTTTTTAAAGGATTATGCTTCTAAACCTTGTATAGATTGAAGTGTAAAAGAGTTGAACTTTCTATTGCCAACTTCTCTAATTTGCATTTAAAAAAAAATATAAAACATCACTTGATTCTATAACCTAGTTCTATATCTTGAGGTAAGTGACCTCCTAAGTGTATCTTTTAGAAATGTAGAGAGATGATTGAAGTGCCTACTAGATCTTCCAAGGTCACACATCAAAAGGTGGCCTTAAGCAACTACAAATCATTGATTAAGTACAAAACACATTGAACAAAACATCTTTGTAGTCTTATAAGAACATAATGTTGATGCAAGTAAGTACCAAAACAAAGGAGAACAAGTTTTTGAAGGTTGTTGCGATAAAAGGCTCAACTATACCATCTAGACTAGATCACATGACAATGCATAATACGATGTAGATTTAGTCTAAAAATATCACACAATTTGAAATATTTTATGTGGGGATAGTCAAGTAATTCTCAAATTCCTTGAATTTTCAGTCTGAGTAAGTTAATAAATAAGGCAATTTTCATTAATAAGTTGAACAATTAAAGAGATACCCACGTAGCAATCTGCAATATTCAAATTTTTAAGCAAGACGTATCTCTGTTTGGATTACTATATATTGGGTGGGTTTTCTTTACCACATTAGTATTGTAGGTTGACGGTTATAAATGAAAAAGATATAAACATAGCTTTTCGTAAGGTTTTCATAAGTTGTTGACCAATGAAATCTACCAAGTAAAAATCTTGCCACGCATTCTACTCATGAAAATAGTTGTCACCTTTAAGAAAATATGCTTAAATACGGAGGGTCTAAAACTTTATGGGTATGCAGTTGGTCACATGTATTTTACATTAAAAGTGTAAGGTGTCCACAAGACACATAGATGTAGGTGTTTGCAGGCCAAGAGATGTGTTAGCATAGCATAATATTTTGTTAATCATTGTGATTTATGATGAATGAAAGAACATCTAAATACTAGATGATAAAGAATTTTTTTAAAGATTTTGTCTAATTCAAGATAACTATTTCCAACACTACTATTGTTTAGTGTGCATGTAATTAAATCTCATATGCAAATGCACAACAATATGACGAAGATTTAAGACTACCAATTTTCATGATATTTTGGGATTTGGTACAATTAATTAATTTTCATTAACTCCACTAATCTGAAATGCAATATTCTTAGGATAATTAGATCAAATGTGATGACATGTACAAAAAAATTAAATAAGTAATAATTGTTAGTGTATAGAACAACTCATCCAGCCATGGAGGAAGGTAGGTGATGTCAGGTGATAGTATCAAATCATATCAATAAAAAATATTTTTCGTTGGTGAACATAAATTTTTGAGGAATTCGATAAAGTTGTCAATCCAAGTTTAATTTCTTTATAGTATAAATTGTCTCATGCATGTAAATTAAAATCTGCAACTTCCACCATGTAAAAATTTGTGCTAAATAAATTACACACCATTGTCCACCATCTAATCTACCACCCTAACTCCTCCACTTCTCCCAATACACATGTTTACTTTAATCAAAATGTTGTGTAGCATATCTTCTACGTGCAACATGGTGGTGCAGCTTGATGGCTTGATAGCTAGTGCCATTGTTGTGTACCTACTAGATCATCTTACATGCAATACAAACATTTCAAAAAAAAATGTTTGTAACCTAAAACAATGAAAATAGGGTTCTCCACCTTTTAGAAGATGAAGCACAATGAGGGGTTCCTATTTCACACTCTTGTTTCATTCAAGGAAACCCTAGATATCTCAACCCAAGGATGGAATGAGGGAAAGTGATATGCTAAGTGTTGTCCTAGAGTATGATTAATGACTAAAAGGGGGTTTACCACCAAGCTAGGGCTTGGAAAGATAAATGGCATGCAAGACCTAATTATGAAAAATGATATGCAAGGCTACAATAAATGACCTAGAAATGAATGCAAAACAAAACAGAAAACTGAGAAATCAGAATGGTGCACCTTGGAATCTAGATGTGCTTGGAATAAGCTTTGAAATCTTGAAAATGCAGACTTTAGGGCACACTGGGACTCATGCGCTAGGCTGGGTGTATCAGTCCCAGTCTAGGGTTTTTGGGCTAAAATAGGAATCTGGTAGTGTTGACTCAGGATCTTCAAAAATCTAGAAAATTTCATGTATAAGGACTCATACGTCACAAGTAGCATATCAATCTCATTCTTCTTTTTTGGAAAGTCAAAGTCCAAATCTGCTCTTCAATCCCTTCTCTTCCTTCCCGACTTGGTTTCTGGATCTAAACCTACAAAAAGGACCTGCAAAATAGAATAAAATGTTGATTTTCTTATGGGGGGTTTTCCTTGGTCAATCCCCTAGTTCGGTAGTTAAAAGTTGATAGAAACAATGGATCTTGAATGTAAATGTGAACATAAACACTAACCTTAAGTACATATCTAAGATTAGGAAATCTGAAATGAAATACAACCCTATTCTAATGTGCTAGAATGAGATGCATGCATGAAACATGAAGATGGATGACTCACATTGGGAGATTCCTAATCACCCTAATAAGTCATAATAATGCATGTACCTTCCTTAGGCTAAAAGTAGAGTGATAATGGAGGATGGAATCACTTAGGAAACAAGTTCTTAGGCTTGGCTTGATGGCTAGTTGCATCTTCCCCAACCTAGAATCCATCATGATTCACCATAGGCAACCATAATCAATCCTTGACAATGCTAGATCTTGAATGAAAGTAATCTTGAAGACCTACCAAAACACTATTATGCTGCTCCAAGACTTCAACTTCGCTTTCTATTTGCTCTTAAATGCTCTTGTGAAAGAATTCTTGAGTGCTTGTGAATGCTTAGATCTAGAAATTGCTCTTCTCTAGATGAAAATAATGACTTAGAAGCTTGTCTATATAGGCAATATAATTAATTTACCATTATTTAGATCTCAAAGGCCAACATCAACCAAAATTTTAAATTAAAAACTTGAATTTCCCACTCAAACCCTAAAAATAGGCCACATGAGACTCATACACCACTTGTAGTGTATGGGTCCCACCTAGGGGGACTCATATGCCCAAGGTGGCGTATGAGTCCCACCCTAGTTTTTTAGGGTGGGCCAATGGTAGAAAATTTAATGCTTTTGTTTATTTTTTCAGGGTTTTAGTTGAAATAAGCCTTGAGATCCGAAATAAAGGGTCTTAGGGGCCTATTAATGATGATTTAAAGGGTCATGAATGCAAGGGTACCAAAATAGGTCCAAATTAAGCAAGGAATTGTACTATCTCCAAGAAGGGAGTACAATTTCCGTTGCCACATTTAGCCCCCAATATAGTGCCCATATGACTCTACATGCATATGCAAGCTAAAGGACTCCGAACAATAAACTTTGTTTCACAAAAGGATACTCATATGGATTCATTTGCGAGCATGGGAGGATGAAGCCCCCACTATAGCTATATGCAAAAACACAATGTTAGGAACTACATCCTACAACAGAGATTCGATAGTTGTTAAAAAATCCTCTTATCTAACTTCTAAAAATCAAATTCGAGGGTAGATGTATACCCCCTCTTGATTCCGCTTGCTTTATGGAGGTGGAATCAAGGTAGCAGTCTAACCACATTGAATTATATAAGTCAACCATAGGGTATTTCCAAGTACCATACCACATAATGATAGACATATGATGATGACAGGTGCGAAATCATGAATCCAACACAATAAACAATGTCATAAACGGGGTTCTCTAGCCCCCAGTATGCTATTTTGAATGAAAAGCACTTTAAACCCTAATATGCAAAATACCTAATTTAAACATATATAAGAGTAAAAAGTGAAGTAATTTGTAATCATTTTATCTTTTTACCTTCTTGTAGTTTTACTTTGTTGGAGAGTGAGTGAGAATGTTGAGCCATCAAGAATACGTGCCTCTGAGACTCAAGACCCTATGGGAGGAGGTAGCCCGAGGTGAGTTGCAACATTAGGTGAGTCAATTTTTTTGCCTTAGCTTCATTTTTACGCATGTATGCCATGTTTTATGCATTTCTAGATAGATTTAGGACCCTGGAAGAAAATGTCACAAAGCGTCCCCTTTTTTCGTGAAGTGTCCCCTTTTATTGTGAAGTGTCCCACTTTTTCGCAAAGCATCCCTTTTTTTCATAAAGTGTCCCCTTTTTTCACAAAGTGTCCCACTTTTTTGCAAAGTGTCCCAAATGGGGAATAAAGTGTCTAGAACCCTTAGAAAAGTATCCTAGAACAACTTTAGCACACTTTTTGACCATTGACGTATAGATTTAAGATTTTAGAATACTTATAGGACATATTTTTGCTTTTTGTTAGATTCCACCCTAGTCGTGACAACCTCTCAATGACAGACAAATCTGTCACTTATGAGACCTTGTCTTGACATTATCAGAGGTAGATACTCAGACCTTATAGACTATTGGATTATACTGGGCATACCTCATGCCTCCCATGAGGTACCATGATGCTATGTTGATGGCACTTGCAGAGAGATGGGATGTTGATACCTGCACATTTCACCTACTTACCAATGAAATGATGATCACCCTAGAGGATGTACATCACATCCTTCAAGTTCCTATTTGAGTCAAGATTGTGTGCTTCATAGGGGATCATTCATACACATAGATGTGAGTAGACATAGGATATTGCTTGGGAGGACTGGTTTGAGATGACATTGTAGGTCCACACATTGAGCTAGCGTGGATACTCTATGCACAATCACCAGTCTTGGAATGGATCATGATTTTCATAGTGGCACTAGTACTCGTCCCTGATGGTTGGGGATCAAAACTAGATGGAGGTATTATTCACATGATTAGGCATATGGAGCACCATAGGACCGTATATGCTTGGGGCCGCAACACCCTTGCACATTTGTGTTATGTTCTAGGGAAGTTTGCATACCATGAGGTTGACTACATGGTACATTATACAATACTACAAGTGTGGTGCCTGGAGAATATCACATGCACTAGGCCAACAAGGTTTTCATCTATATCAACCCTAGGATATCCACACACATTCAATTAACCACTGAGGCAGTCATGGAAGTATGGATATTTACATTTTTGGAGAGTTCAATTTGACCAACTAGATTAGGAGGAGGTCCTTTGGAGACCACACCAACTAATACCATAGTGGCCAGATGATACTCGACAACTGAGGAGGATGTAGAGGGATAGGTTTCTTCGAGGGAGGTAGGATTATGTAGTAAGACCATTCTACTACGATCATGTTATGTGACAGTTTGATCAGATACAGGTACCACTAGTAGCATTCCCTTTTTATAGGCAGTCAGTGCGGAGTGCCCAGATGTCGAGAGATACTAGACGACTAATAGTGGATAATGTTAGATCTAGTGGTTCAGAGGACTCATATCTCAACATTCCCACAGTATCTGATGTTGATGACGTCGATGCTACTAATGCATATGAGGAGTGGTGGACAGTAGCACGACCAACTCCTGTATTCTCAATGGATCAACCTATAGGATTTGTAGGACCACTTCTAGATTAGAGGGATGATGAGGATGAGATAAGTGAGGATACAAGGCTCAGGGAATTAGATCTATTTGTAGATGAGATAGATGAAGACTATGATGAGGAGGTAAACACATACTTTGAGGGAGAGGAGGAGGAGCTTATGTGTGAAGGCAGTGATATAGTAGACAAGGGTCCAGTTGCCCACGAGTGGGGAGATCTATCTCCCACTCATGTTATCATATCACAATCAGTAGCTGTAAAATGTGCTAGCACTTATGAGCATGGAGAGGCTAGCACATCCTCCATTCCTCCTACACAGGATGGGGTTATCTTTGCACAACCGCCCAAGGATCTAGGTGATGACATTTTATTTATTATTACGCTTATGCTTATTCTCATGCTTATGCTTTTAATATATATCATGATGTGTACTGATTATTTTTATGATTTCTATCTTGCAAGGTTTGTGAGATATTTGCAGGATCTCTACTGATAGGTGGTTGTAGAGATAGTGCCTCCTTCAATATTCGATCAGGCTATCAGTATAGACTATGTGCCCCCACCCATCATGGAGTGGGACCCAAAGCTATTCAATTCTTATGTCAGATTGAGAGCAACATACAAGAGTGCTATGAGGCATTTTGATTGAGTTGAGGCTACCTATGAGGAGATTCGGTCATCTCGAGGTCCAGTGGGAGTTGAGAGACTTCATGCAGAGGTATCTAGGCTACAGGCAGATAGAGACCACATAGAGTGAGAGTGGCTAGAGGCCGTTGGACAGGAGACTGCGGTCATTGGAAAAGCACAGGGTCTACAATATGCTTTGGATGCTCTTATTAGTTCACGATCATGATCACATACTACCATCTCTTGATGGACTATTTCTAGATAGATGCGATCACCAGATCCTGAGAGATCTAGTAGCCACAGGCCACCCTAGCATTGTATATTTGATGACATGTACTATAATTTTTTTGTGATATATATAATGTGATCTACTAACTCTAACTTTATCATTCACACTATTCAAGAAGGTTAGACATAGTATCGACGCAAATGCACGACATTAATAGGTTCTTTAATAGGTGCACCATCCATTTCTATTAACGTGTATGCTCTAGACACATAACTTTTGTCAATTTTGTAAGGTCCCAGCCAATTAGGGCTGAAATTTCCTTTTTTAGTTGGGGCAGAATTGGTGTTACATTGATTCTCACATAACACCAAATCACCTTTATTGAATAACCAAGGAATAAAATTATCATTGTAACTACATTGCTTTCTTCTAGAGTAAGCTTGAAGGTGCTCAAGAGTGTTAATGCATTATTTGTCAAGCATTGCAAGCTAGTGTAATCGTTGTTCCTTATAAGTATTATCATCAATAAGTTCTTGAAGAGTAATTCTTAATGTAGGAATCTCTAACTCCAAGGGCATTATTTCCTCGGTGCCATAGAAAAGGTTATAAGGGGTGTCCCAATGGATAATCTAACATTCATACAATAGGCCCATAACACATATATTAGCTGTGTGTGCCAATCCTTATTATGTTTGCTTATCATTTTCTTTAAAATTTTCTCAAGGGTTTTATTAGCTGATTATGCTTTACCATTAGATTGCAGTTAGTAGGGTGTTGAAAAATGATGTTGTATGTTAAACGTATCTAAGAAATTCTTCACGTAATTATCCTTGAATGGTGTCCCATTGTCTAAAACAAATGCAGAAGGAAGTCTAAAGTGAGCAATAATGTGTTCCAATATGAAACAACATATCACATCGGTAGTTTTTGAACGAAGGGGAATAACTTCTACCCATTTTGTGAAGTAATCTATTGCAGTGATTATGAATGTATGCCCGATAGAGGAAGGTGGTGAGATTTTTCCAATAAGATCCAAACCCCATACTGAAAAAGGCCAAATAGGAACTTGAGTATGAAGTTTAGAGGTAGGATCATGAATCAGATTGCTATGTTCTTCACATTTGTGACATTTCTTAACATATGCAAAGCGGTCTTGTTCCATATGTCTCCAGTAGTATCCTATGTGGATTAGTTTTTGAACTAGTGATCTTCCTCCAAAATGACCTCCACAAGCACCTACATGAGCTTGTTCAAGTGCGATGGGGATTTCAGATTGTTTAAGACATCTATGTAAGAGACCATCAAAGTACCTCTGATACAACATGTCGGTGAGAATTATATATTTAGACGCAAGTTTTCGAAGGTAAGCTCAGTTTTCTTAGTTGTC